>JAOXYH010262914.1:0-15261 GCA_028566455.1 Botula fusca | reverse complement strand
GAACCAATCAGGACCAAAGACTAAAGATATAGAATAGCCAATGGGAAAATTACTACTAAAGAGAGATAGGGAAAGGAGAGAGTCAAATGATCAACTGGGGAGAGAAGAGAGGCTCAATGAAGGGAAACTATCGTTCAACCTAACAAACATCAATCATACAAATGGATAAAATCGATATATACAAATACACTATGTATTCTGTGTATAACAAGTATTCACAGAATACATCCCGTCACATTCTCCCCCTGCTGCGGAGAATGTCGTCCTCGGCATTCCTATCTGACATAATGACCTGCAATAAAAAATTACAATTAGGTCTTACCTCCTGATATCAGCTGTAGTAAGGTGGTAATAACACTGCTGTCTGATGCACTAAGCAGTCCTTCCTTGATGGTCGTCTTCAAGTAGTCTGCTCTTTGTTCCCATTCTGGTTTCTGTACTACTTGAGATCTGACGTAAGATTTCAAGTAGGCAGGTTCTCTTCTTACTCTTCCGGACCGACGTGGTAAGATTTCAACTTCATCATCACTGCTGTCTTGAAGTTCCTGATCCTCTACTGAAGGGTTCTCTACAGCGACAGTCTCTTCAGCGGCAGTGTCTTCATCTTCCTGGTGTTCTATCTCAGGATCTGGTTCTCTTGTTTCATCATCACCAAGAGATAGAGCGTCCTCTACAGTATCCTGATCCTGCTCTCCAGCAACTAAAGTCTGATCGTCACCATCTCTGTTCTGGAGGTCCATGTCATCATCGATGGTTGATGTCTCTACATCTGATGGGACGTCGAGATCCATCTGTTCCGGCCGGTAAACTTCGTAATAATATTCTGAGTCTGTCTCTGTTACACTGGTGTCCATGTCTGTGGATACATCGACAACAGATGCTCTTCTTGTTCTAGTAGTCGGTCTCTTATTCTGGGTTGAATTCTCCATGTCGTGCATCGGTTTTGTCTTGTCGTTTTGTCGTCTCCTAGGTGCAGGTACTGGTCGGTTTGTCTCTTCTGTTCTGATGGATAAGTGACCTATGGGCAGCAGTAAATTTCTGTGGACTGTTCTGGTCTTTCCTTCTCCACTCTCTTTCTGGATGGTAAACACTGGGATGTCTGGGTTTGGTTGTCGCAGGATGATGTACGGATCCTCTTCCCATCTATCGGCTATTTTATGCTTGCCATCATACGCTACTATCTTGATCAAGACTCGATCTCCTGGTTGAAGGACTGCACCTCTGGCTTTCAAATCATAAGTTCCTTTCTGTTTATCTTGGGCTTTCTTGGCTGCTGATACTGCCAGTTCGTATGATGTCTTGAGCCTGTCTTTAAGTGTCTGGATGTACTTTGGTAAGGACTGCTTCTTGGTGTTGAATTCTAGGCCGAAAGCGATGTCTATAGGGAGTCGGGGTTCACAGCCAAACATCAGAAAGAAAGGTGTGGTTCCTGTCGTCTCGTGCTTGGTACAGTTGTAAGCATGGACTACCGTTCCCACGTGACTCTTCCAGTTGGCTTTCTGGCTAGGTTGCAGTGTCTTCAACATCCCAATTACTGTTCTGTTAAAACGTTCTACTTGTCCATTACCCATTGGATGGTATGGGGTCGTTCTGCTTTTGTCGATACCAGTAATCTCGCATAGTTCCTTAATGATTTTACTTTGAAAGTTGGTGCCTTGATCCGAATGCAGTCTCTTAGGAAATCCGTAGTGTAGAATTAGGTTGTTATAAAGGGCTTCTGCTGTCGTCTTTGCTGTTTGGTTTTTTGTTGGTATTGCTAACGCATAACGGGTAAAATGGTCCACAATAACCAGTAGGTTCTCAAATCCACCTTTAGATCGTTCCAATGCCAAATAATCCACACTAACCAGTTCTAACGGCTGTAATGTCGTGATGTTCACTAAAGGTGCTCTGTCTTGAACAGGAGTCTTGCTGAAGACACAACGATCACAATTCTGGATCCACTTTTCCACGTCCCTGGTCATACCATGCCAGAAGAACCTATCCCGTACTAAGGAAACTGTTCGTTCTCTGCCTTGGTGTCCCATATGGTTGTGGAGTTCTGTTAGGATCGTTGATACTAGTTTAGTTGGTACTACCACTTGTGTCCTGGTGTCTCCATTCACGATGGCATTTCTAACTAGGATGTTGTCTGTCAGCTTCAACTTATCATAGTTCCTAAGCATCGCCAAGTGTTCCGGCGTTCTCAGTATGTCCTTCTTGGATGGTTTTACGCCGCTTCTAACATGTTTGATCCACACTCTCAGGACTTGATCTGTCTGTTGAGCTTCTCTGATGTCCATATCTCCTCCAATGTCAGTTATTTCAGGCAGATCGTCCACTGCATCTGGTGTCAAGGATAAGGATTCTACTAATGGATGGATGTTGATGGCACTGCAGGTCGCTCTGACAGCATCTGTTGAAATCTCTGCTTCCTGTCCAGGTAGTCGGGACAAACCATCTGCTACCACGTTCGATGATCCTGGGCGGTACTTGATGTTAAAGTTAAAGTCTGCTAAGGCTGCTATCCACCGGTGACCTGTGGCGTCGAGTTTTGCAGTGGTCTGGACATAGGTCAAGGGGTTGTTATCTGTGATGACTGTAAATGTACTGCCCTCTAGGTAATCCCGGAACTTCTCAGTGACCGACCATAATAATTCTTCTCTGATCGACTAAGTCCACGGCTGGCATAAGCGATGACCTTCTTGCCTCCGTCCTGTTGTTGGTATAGGACAGCACCTAACCCGTGTCCACTGGCATCGGTCTGTAACTCGTACGGCTTGGTGTTGTCAGGATATCCAAGAATCGGTGGACTCGCTAGCTTCTCCTTGAGTGTGTCAAAGGCTTTCTGCTCTTGTTCTCCCCATGTCCATTCTTTTGGTGTCGTAGATGGTTTCTTCTTCCCTCTCTTCTTTTTAACTGGTGTCGGCATCAAGTTGTTGAGTGGACGAGCTATCTTTGTGGTCTTTGATGAATTTGCGGTAGAAACCTACAAATCCCAAGAACTGGCGGACAGCTTCTGGCGTTGTTGGTGTGGGCCAGTTAACCACTCTGTCAATCTTGGATGGATCAGGTTCAATCCCGCTGGACGAAACAACATGGCCGACGTACTTGACCTTCTCCATGAATAGGGAACACTTCTTTGGAGACAGCTTAAATCCTGCTTCTCTAAGGCGCTGGAATACCTGTTGAAGTCTGTCTAAGTGCTCTTCGTAACTGTTGGCGTAGATGATGACGTCATCGAGATATATCATGCAGATCTTCATGTTGAAGTCTCCAAGGATGTCCTCCATCATCCGTTGGTATGTTGCTGGGCTGTTACACAGTCCGAAAGGCATACGGTTAAACTCGTAGAACCCGAGTGGACCAACGGTAAATGCAGTGCGTTCCTTGTGACTTTCCTAGATCTCTAGCTGGTGATAGCCGCTCTTCATATCTAACACGCTGAAGAAGGTGTTGCCGCCTAGGGAGTCTAGAAGCTCGTCGATTCTCGGTAGGGCATAGGAATCTTTCTTCGTCCTCTGGTTCAATTGCCTATAGTCTATACACATTCGTAGCTTCCCGTCTTTCTTCCGGCACAGAAACACATTGGAACACCATGGTGAGTGTGATTTCCTAATGACTCCGGCTTTCAGTAGTTGTTGAAGATGGTCTCTCACTTCCTGTATCATGGAGGGTGGAATTCTCCTATGGTGCTGCTTGAATGGTGTGTCGTCGATCAAAGGTATTCGGTGTTTCACGGCGGTGGTATGGCCAATATCTGTCTCACTGGTGGAAAAGATGTCTGAAAAGGTGTTCAGGAATGATCGTACTTCCTTCTGTTGGTGTCTATCTAGTAGTTCCGATGAGATCTTGATGTCATCAATCAAGGTGTCTTGGTGTTTGGTGTCACACCCAGGTGGTAACTCCATAATGTTGACTGGTTGTAGCTCGCAGAGTGTCGCTTTAGGCTCAATAAGTACTGTTCTTGTTGTAATGTTGTTGAGTTGAACAGGTACTGTCTCTCTCATCTGGTACTCATAGTTGACAACTGTTGGTGTTATGTCGATGTCTTCAGGTACAGCGGCTGATGGGGTTTGCTGAAACATGGCACATACAGGCTGGATAGGTAAATCCTTGAAGAGGTATCCCTGTACGGTAACTGTGCTGTTTGGTTTCACAACTGTAGTACCTGGCTCTGCACATCTGACTAATGCTATACGGTTGCTGGACTTGTTGAGTGTCTGTTCTCTGATCTTCATACATCTGAAGGCAAGGTACCATGGTGTATGTAGTCGAGCTGTTTGCAGGAATTTTGGTCCAAAGTGATCTTGAGTAGACTTCATTACCACATTGGTCCCGAGTAGTAATGGAACTGTGTTGTGATACTTGCTATGAGGAACAACCAGAAAAACTCCATCTGTTGAGCCAGTGGGTACTCCATCCATCTCTACGGTTGCCTCAATATATCCTAAGTAGGTTAGTTGTTCACCATCTGCACATTCGATAGAAAGGAAGTGCTGTAAAGTCTGCATCTTGATGTTACCAAAGTGTTTCCTGTAAAATTCCTCACTGATTGTCGATACCGTTGAGCCTGTATCAAGTAAGGCTTCAGTCTGGATACCATTAATACGAACTGTTGTCTCTGTCGCTTGTCCAACTAGGGTACTGTTATCATTCTTTGATGTCATTCTGTTGAGCTGTTTCCTACTCATACCAAGTGCGTCTTTTGTTGTTACCACTTGTTGTCTGAAATGGCCTTGTCTCATGTGGTCCAATCGAACTGTGCACTCTATGGCTATGTGACCAAACTGTTGACATCTCCAACATCTGATGTTACCAAGGTCTGGATAAGGTAAATGGTAAGTTGGAGTATTATCTTCAATCTTGGTTGTCACTTGATGTATCTCTTGTTTGGCTTTCTTTAACTGTTTCTTAGATGTCGATGAATTGCTAGGTGTTGTTTCATCCGACGGTTTCTCGTGTTCTCTCTGGTTTAAGTCCAGTTCTATTTGTCGCACTGCAACTCTCAGTTCATCAAAGGTGAGGCAAGTATCAAACTTGTACCGTGCGATGTTCTTCATAGTAGATGATCGTAAACCATGGAAGAATACGGATCGCAATGTATCATCTTGGTCTGTTATGTGTGATGTTCCTTTCGATAGTACTTGGTATAGCTTGGCCTCAAGTCGTAATCCCCAATGAGTTATATCTTCATTCACCTGTTGTGTAGATGTGTAGAATTGGGCTAGTAGATCAGTCTGTGGGTTGACATCTCCAAATATGGCATCCATCTTTTCAATGATCTGGTTGATGGTAGCTGTTGTTCCCAATCTCATTACCACATGGCTAGCTTCACCTCTGAGTGACGTCCTTATTGACTGTGCGATGATCTCAATCGGCAATCCTTCGCTTTGTAAACACTGTACTTGGTACTTCCATACATCATAACTAGTGTTGAATTTCTCATCACCAAAGTACGGTAGTCGTGGAACGTATCCATAAATAGTGGAGTTAACTTCGGTCTTTGATTTAACAAAGTCGGTCATCCACTTCAACATATCATCCGGTGTGTCCATTTTGGGTTTGACTCTTAAGGCTTTAAAGACCGTACTAAGCTGTACCAGTTCCTCCTGAGTAAACTCTACAGTACTGGAATCCATATCTAACTACTAAAAGTCTGTATCTGTTGAGCAAAAACCTATGTTAGTACTACACAGATATAGCACACGACAATACACAATATCAATATATAAATTCACAATACAATGTCACAGTATATACAAAATATAAACAAGTATACACACAATCAACTCAACTTCACACTAAACTAGATGGACCACACACACACACACACACACACACAACTATTACACCATCCTACACTGAGCCAAGAAATCAATAAATACAAACAAGAAGTATAAACGTAACCTTGATACTTCACGGATCTACCAATGGTAGTCAATGTCTCAGTATACTGTACTAGTGTTTCACTAACACTAGCTACACTTCTCTGAAGCTACTGTGTGAAGTATCACTTACCGCCTATACCAAGTTAGTACCAAGGAACGGCAGTGCCCTACCTATACCAAAGATCTACAAGAAACTCAACCGACCTAGACCCAACCTACCTAAACCTCACGGCTGAACCGATCTAAACTACTGTACCAATCTCCAACTGATAAGAAGTAAACGAATCAAACTTGGATAGGCAGTCTCTATACTACTCTAGTATAAAGATGCTTGTCAACAGACGATGATGACGGACAGTTGACCTCAGGATAAATGTACCAAAGGACCAATAATCCAACCAAAACCAGCCAACAAAACCGAACTACAACTTCTTACCTTGTTTTAGAATCTTCAGTGTCCTACTGGAACTAGGTATCATCACCAAGTGTCAATCGACCTAACAGGGGTGAGTTGGGCAAGGATGTAAAAAAATAATAGGGCAAGGCAAACTCTCACACTATCTCACAAGAAAACTCAAAGCCCTCTGATAATAATATGTAAAATAAAATGTGTCTCTTTTTTTTTTAACAATATTACATATGTACTAGTAATTCTATACCTTGCTTTTTATATGATATGTTTACTCTTCACAAATTTATCAAACTTACAGTGTAACTTTTACTGTTTGATTATAGTAAGAAATCACTTATCACTCAAAATGATTTAAAAAAAATCAAAATAATTTAACTCTGAACTAAGTTACAATGAACCAAGATAATCAGTTAACGATTCAAAAATGGAAACAAAAATTTATTATATCAAAAAGTGAAAAGTTGTTATTTACTGTAATTTAAACTTCAAAAATGGAATTTTCAACAAATAAAAATATTTAACTTATTTCAGTATTACATAAACAATACTCTGTTACATGTAGTGCTAATTACAAAACACAATGTTTTATAATATATTTCTCAGTATATCAATACAGTTACAATGTATACAATCCTTATCTGGTAATGTTTACTAAATGTCTATCAGATACACAATAAATACAGTAAACTGCATTTTCTGTAATTCAGTAATTCAGTCTCTGTCTGTTTAACGCTATTTCTAAAACAAACTGGATTTCATATAGACTATTCCATGACTAAATAATATATAGTATATCGTTCAAGCAACTAGACAATACTATAAAATGTCAGTTAATTAAGATGAACTGCGATCTAAGTCTGCTTCTTGGATCTGTGCAGTCTTGGATCTGTGTAGTGTCAGTGACATCTGATGAACCATACCGGAAGTGGGCGCCAAATGTTACAGTTGGTCTTCAAGGCTAATATAGAACCAACGCAGAGGGTCTTAAGGTTCCTCTTTATTCAGCATAGTACTAAATAAACCCTATAACAATAGTAAAATATAAATTAGTAACATGTGACAACAATAGAGGTTGCAATTAAATTACATATTACATAAAGTATACATGATGGTGAATCATATAAATTAATATGTGTATTTCGACATAGTAGCACTGTAGGGCTTGCTATGATCTCCAAATATGAAAAATCTCTAAACGTAATCAATAAAATGCCCAATATCAAAGGAATGAATGTATGCAATTCAACTTTACAATATTAAAGGGCAATAACTCTAATTAAACTATAAGAAGATAAGTATAATGAGACACAAAACATAGAATAACCTACCCTCTTGTGGAAAGGGGTTTATATGCTGTGTTCATCAATACACTGGACTACACTCAGTATAACACGGAGCACTCGGCTCTCAGTAATAACAATCATGACGGCTCATCAATGGAAAAGTGTCATAGCAACCTCAGAGTAAAAGTATCACACAAGTAAACAGGTCCTGAAGAGAAATATTACAATAATAAATATATGGCCCGGTTATGACAATTAACAAATGAGAATAATACTATTCATGTTTACAATCATGACACTTGGACTAGTATGCTATCATAACCTATCTTGACATTGCAATCAATCAGCTGATCTATTATTATTTTATATGGAAACAATAATGTAAGTTAAATACATTTGAAGTTGTTATCATTTACAATTATACCATTTAATAATGTGTCTACATATTTCCAATTTATCTAGTTAATCAATACACTAAATGTCCAAGTGTTTGTTTACATTTTGGCCACACAGGTAAAAGTCAGGTAAAAATACTATCACACTCTCAATCATACAAAATCAAGGTAGAAAATCAATACTTACATTATATCAATGTAGAGTTCATCTCAGAAGTCATCTTTATGGACTCAAATAATGTTTCTGGCTAAATTAAATTGGTTTTAATAATATTTTCTCTCTGCACCCATTTAAACAACTATATCAAATCAAATATGGAGCCAAATCTAAAGAACCAATCAGGACCAAAGACTAAAGATATAGAATAGCCAATGGGAAAATTACTACTAAAGAGAGATAGGGAAAGGATAGAGTCAAATGATCAACTGGGGAGAGAAGAGAGGCTCAATGAAGGGAAACTATCATTCAACCTAGCAAACATCAATCATACAAATGGATAAAATAAAAATATACAAATACACTATGTATTCTGTGTATAACAAGTATTCACAGAATACATCCCGTCACAATATCATGTACAATAAAATCACATAGTTTTCAACAATAAAATATACATATCACAGGCAAAATATGACAAATAATATCACTAATAAGTATTGTAGAACACTGAATCCATACAAGTTTACATTTATACAGTGTTACAAATCAAATACTAAAATACCATCTGTTTCTTGTACTGTTGGATTGTTCTGTAGAAAATGTTTATGAAATATATTTTTCATTTCCTTCATTTTGCACAAATATTCATAGAAATATACAACATAGTGTTTCAGGGTGTATTTAAATAATCTTATTATATCAATATAAGATCTGTTGTGCTTGAAGAGATTTCTTCTGCGAAAAACAGAATAACGCGCAACCGAAAGCAAGAAATTAACAAAACTAACATTGACGCCTTTCATTGTTCCAGTCAAACCCAACAAGAATATCTCTTCATACACAACAGATGTCATTCTTGGAGAGTCGCAATTTTCAAAAAGAACTTCTATCTTTTCCATAATATACTCATGAAATTCATACAGCTTTTCACAATTTATAAACATATGCATCAGATTTTCTATCTCTTTACCACACAAATCACATTTTTCATTATCTACCAATTTCATTTTTAAAAGCCTGTCATTAGTAAATATACAGTAATGTGCTATTTTAAAATCTAATTCTATCATAACAGATGGCTTCCAGTACAAATTAACTACTTTCCAAATGAAGGACATTTTACCCTCATCGATATTTAATATTTCTGTCCATTTTGCAATACACTTTGGTGGTTGGTACAATTTACCAATAATTAACCAATAAAACTGTTTTGAAGTACAATTTTTAAAATCACACAGCTTATCATTCAGATTAACAGTAATGTCTATTGTCCTTTGATTAGACCTACAGTGTACTTCAGTCTGCACAGTTTGAGTCCAAAGTTCAGGTAAAGCAGACTTTAGTGCAATATAACGTTTATCAATATTTCCTAACAGACAATCATCATTTGCATTTTGAACCATTTCTACAATAGCACTTACAGGTAAAAACCCAGTTTTAACCTCATAACAAATATCTTTCAGTTGTACAATACCAGCTTTAATAAAATCGTGCCACAGTACAGATTTTCCGCATATTAATATTTCAGGATTACAAAAGAGAGGTTGATCATATATATTTTCAGTGCTATGATTAAATATAAGACTTTCTCTAACAAGATCAAATGACATCAACATTTCCTTATATACAGTAGGAATACATGACAATTGTCTCTCATTCAATGATAAAAATACAATTTCATCTCTCAATTTCATATTCAAAATATCTGATATAAAATACCTAAAAGTATCTTTCCATAACACATTATAGTCTTCATTTAAAAACCTGGCTAAAAATTTCATCCTAAAACAAACCAGTTTAGATTTTATATCTGGTAACTGCAAACCACCTCTAAATTTGTCACCTATAATTGTATTGTAGCTTACAAGGTGTGAACTGTTATTCCATACAAAGTTAACACAAGCTCTTTTAATCTCATTTAGAGCCCAATCAGGCATAGATGTTACAAATAAATTATACCATATTCTAGACATACATAATGATGAAACAACATTAACTCTACCTTGTATTGTTAATTTTCTTTGTAGCCACATATTTAATAAAGTTTTGATTTTACTTATTTTTGACCTCCAATTCAATTCATTACAATCTGTCTGATTTGTTCCTAAATAAACACCAAGTAACAAAAGTTCATTTTCACATATTTTCAAATCATACTTAATTTTCTCTTGTTCTGTAATATGGCCTTTACCAACAGGTAAAATTTCTGATTTCTGTCTGTTAATTCTAGCACCTGAACTTTTTCCATACAAATCAAACACATTAAAAACCTCATCGATAGATTTTTTATCAGAAACCGTAACAGTAGTATCATCAGCATGTTGAAACAATTTGGCCTTTTTCTCTGACATTGGAATATTAATTCCAGATATATTACTATTTTTGTTAATCATACATTGTAGGGGTTCTGCAGCCAAAACATACAACAAAGCGCTTATTGGGCAACCTTGTCTAATACCATTTTGCACTGAAAAATATTTGGTCAAAAACCCATTACACTTTACAGAACTACATATCTGATTATAAAATATCTTTATCCATTTAGTAAAAACATCACCAAATCCAAATTTTTGCAAAACATTCAACATATATTTGTGGCTAAGCCTATCAAAGGCTTTTTCTTGATCTACTTTTATAATATAACATTCTAGATTATCTTTTTCAACCAAAGTAATTATATCTCTTACATTAGCAATACTATTTGATATATCTCTACCAATAATACAACATGTTTGGTTTTCTGAAACAATTTTAGGCAGAACTTTTTTAAATCTATTGGCCAAAATACGGGCCAAAATTTTATAATCTACCTGTAACAACGATATTGGCCGATAATTTTTAATACATCTCCTGTCACCTTTTTTCTTATATACTAAGCTAATAACTCCAGACTTCATTGATCTTGATAATATATCTTCACTATATACAGTATTAAAAATGCTATACAATATATCTTTTAAAGAATCATAAAAGGTACAATAAAACTCAGTTGTCAACCCATCAGATCCAGGGCTTTTATTTTTAGACATTGAAAACAAAGCCTCCCTAATTTCGTCATGTGTAATATCAGCATCACACATATCTCTATCATCATCATCCACCGTTTTATCTACAGACAATAAAAATTCTTTCATTATATCATTATCTGTTTCAACACAAGAGTACAACTCTTTATAAAAATTATATTCTATATCTAAAATACCATCAGTATCACAAATAAGTTCATTTTTTTCATTATACAGTTCCTTAACAGCATTATTTTCCTGCTTATATTTTTCTAAATTAAGAAAAAACTTTGTATTTTTATCACCTTCAGTGGCCCAAGTGGCCTTGGATCTCAATACAGCACCTTTACATTTTTCTAACTCATACGTGCTAAGTTCTAACCTCAAATTTTCTAATCTAACAATATCTATATCAACACCATTTGCTTGCAAATTACACAATTTCTGTATTTTATTTTGTATATCATAAAATTCTTTCCTCTTGTCTCTAATTACATTGGCACAAAAAATCTGTGAAAATTTCTTAATTCTGTATTTAAGACTGTCCCACCAAATAAGTGGTTCCGAATTATACAACTGACTATTCAGAGATTCATTTATAATATCTTTAACTTTTTTCAAATAGGTATCATTTGTCAAAACACTATTATTTAAAACCCATAATCCTGGACCTCTTTCTATAACACAAAAATTGAAATTCATAAAGACATAAGTGTGATCACTAAAACTGGTATCATTATAATAAATATTTTGTATATTAGGCGACAATGATCTACTAACTAAAAAATAGTCTATTCTACTTTGTTGAAGTACACCATTTGATATTCTTTTAAATGAAAAAATCCTTTTACACTCATTTCTTGCCCTCCATACATCATATACATTACAGCTGTTAATCATATCATTTAACTGTCTAAAAGATTCATCAAAAATATGTCTAGATTTACCTCCCTTATCTAAATCAGACAAAGTATTATTAAAATCACCACCAATAATAATATTCTCTAAGTTTTGTATATAACTCTTCACAAAACTAAAAAATATTGACCTTTCCATATAATTATTTGGTGCATATACAGATATAAAATTAAAAATTTGTTCGTCATCACTTTCATATGTAATATGTATAAATCTACCCTCATTGTCCTTGTACACTAATTTTGTTTTATCTTTATAACAATTAGAAACCATAATGGCCACACCTTGCCTACTATTAACACCATTAGATTCATATATTACACCATCATACATATGTCGTATTCCATCAATATATGGTTTATCCCAAAAAGTCTCTTGTAAAAATGAAAAACTAACTTTTCTTTCATATAATACAGAAACAAAATTCTGAAAATGTCCAACGTTCTTCAAACCATTACAATTAAACGAACATATGAGGACCATTGTGACAAAAACAAAACTGTATAATAATCTATCCATTATTAATATTATTTGCAGAAACTTGTGTACATCTAAGTTTGTCTACATTTGGGGTCACCTTTAACATTGCCCGTCTCTCTGCCCGTCTTTCTTTTTTCTTTATCTTTCTAAGCTCTTTCGCAGAAAGACTCACCGAGGTGTCACATAACATCTTTTCACCTCCTCCATCAGTATCAATATTTTTAACACCAACAGAGGAGTCATCATCCTCCTCCATACCACTCTCAGCTTTCTCAGAATCAAAGGGATCATTTTTCTGCTCCCAGTGATCCTCGTCAAAATCATGAAATCCCAACGAGGAATTTTCAACCTCGTCACCAGACTCTGTGACCATCTCTTCACAGGGACCGGTGACATCAACATCCCTTCTGACTTTCTTCTTTTCAGATTTTTCATCGTCTCGCCCTGTGTTACTTTCAACACAAGGGGAGATGACTCCAACTTCATCAACTGTGACACCCACAGAGTCCCTGACACACTCACTTTTACCTTCAACCTCAGGAATTTTCCTTTTTCTATTTTCATTTGTTAAAGCATCTTCTGCATGAACAAAAGCTTTAGTTACAATTTCATATCTAGATTTTACATTCTTATCAACAGAAATGTCATATACAGTTTCTTTATTTATCTCTGTACTGTTCTTTCCTTTGTCTTTGACATCTACCATTATCTGTACCTCATCATCGTCTGTATCGTCAACACCAACATCATCGCTCTTAACAGGACTGACACTTTCACCATTACCATCACCAACGCCAACACAATCATCATTACCAACACCAACACCATCTCCATCAACATTGCTAGTACCATTGCCAACATCAGCAACTTCAGGATCAGCAGCACCATCATCTTTGTCAACCGTTTCACTGTAACAGTCACAATTCACCATTCCACAACTTTCACATACACAATCACATAGCAGCTTATTACAACTTGGGCATGGACATACGCATGGGTTACTGTGACAGAAAGTACAGTTACATTCACATGGATATCTATCGCATCTGAAACAAGGACACGTACACTCTCTGTTGCCACAAATGTTACATCTACAAATGCAAAAATAGTTCCCGCATTCAGAACAGATTTTACTAGGCTGTTTATTACTGCTTCCAACCGAACATTTGCATTTCAAAGGTAGTTCATGGCAATGTGTACATTTAAGTGCACGACACTTCCTTTCTGCATGACCCTGTTCTCCGCATCCATTACAAAGAAAGTAAGGACAGTCCTTGTGTATGTGATCAGGTGACAAACATCCTGAGCAAACCTTTGCCTGGTTGTTATGCACGACCTTGTAGTATTTCATTACATTACCAACTTTAAATGGCATGGTCCATGGTAATGCGACGATGTTTGGTGGAAATATACATTTAACAAATCTGGTGCCGTCAGCTACCTGAGTACCAGGAATCACTCTCCTGTAAACCTCAGATACTATTTTAATTCCTTTCGAAGTTAGTTTCGAAGTGATCTCAACGTCCTCAATATATGCTGGTAGATGCATAAACGACACGACTGTCGTATCCGAAAAAACCAGGGAACAGTTATATTCTCTATTCTCAATTTCTACACCGTTTAACAATTTTACAGCATTTTCCTTAGTATCGAGGGTGACATCATAAGAATCAGCACTATCCTGAACAACTGCAAGCACAGAGTTCAATCCTGTAACACGTTCGATAGCGCTTATAACTGAAACAGCTTTAACACCATTGGCCGATATTCCGGATATCTTCACAGTGCATTCCTTACTATATCTCTTCGTTTTCACCACATAATTCTGCTTCTCTGTAGGCCTAGACTCTTGCCTTCGTCCAGGAAACCCCTGGCGTCTATTAGCTCCGAACACCATATTCCGGAAAATACAAAGTAAGTGCAACCCTTAAAACTACTGTCGAGTGCACCGGAAATCCCCCCTTCCACCAAACGATAAAATCGCCGGTGTAAGGGGTTTAAACGTCAAATAAGGTATCTTATCAGAAGGTTTTCACATAAAACACAACTAAAGTTCTAAACTGTACCTTCAATCAGAATAAATAATCCATAAATCCGTGCAAATAAACAAAATCACATCGGAGCAATGTAAACAACATCCATATCGGGGCTGTACTTGCTTTAAACCCTGGTCCAACGCCTTAACCACTCGGCCACCACACTGTCGAAGAAAGACAACTTAAATATGTATATGTAGCTCAGGTCTGTATTACGCACGAATCATGTACATGTCACATTAATGGATATGTACACGGTTAGAACAGAAAGACTTCCCCACAAATAACTACTTTCTTCCAAAGTCTATAAACTGCGTAGTTACCAATATTTGTTCTAATACAGCGTGAATGGATTATAGCAGCGGTTGCAAGCGCCGAATTGTTCGTCTACGTTGAATCTTTTTGCTACACGACGCGCGTTTAACATCAAATGGACAAGATTAAATCATGTTTATTATTAGCCCCAACATGAGATGCTGTCTAAAGAAAAGGGAAAAGGGGGGTTGTGATCACGAATCCGATGAAAAAAATTCCACTGATCACTAATGACGGATTTTCGGCAAAATTACGGATGATGGACGACTCTTTGCCATAAAGAAAACAAAAACAATCACGAATCGCGGACTATGACGCTAATAAGAAAGTGGTCAATCACGGGATCACGAAAATACCTTACATTCCGACTATCCTTTTCATTAGAGA
>JAOXYH010261808.1:0-15287 GCA_028566455.1 Botula fusca | reverse complement strand
TCATACCAATACAAGATGTAAACCCAGCTAGTTCCCCAACAAACATTTTATGTGCACCAAGGTTGGGGATGCAGCCGCTTACCGAATACAGCAGTTCCCCGTACCGTGCTCCTCACCTTGGTTACAGAGTGGTCGAGAACCCGGCTTCGATTTTGTGTACGTGATTTGTGCAGGGAGATGTTGTAGCATACACATTTAGCCGACATTATTCTCAAGTGAACTTTGACTGTGGACTGAAGGACTGCAACTTCATGGATTTTGTCACAGCTGTTTTCTCATGAATGGTTACAGAGATGCAATTTCTGAAGTAGCTGCTGGGGTGAGTACAGCCAAAGAATATCAAATGTGACACAAAATATTTACCCATTCAGTTAGTCTGAGTAAGCGATAAATAGTGTTTATTTTTGTTGATATTAGATTGTATTTTACCCCTCTTTCTCTTCAAGTCCTTGTAAGTCAATATTTCAAGATTTTTCTTTTATTCATTCATAGTGTTTAATATGGAGCAAGAAAGTCAAAGAAATCCCACCTTCATAGCACATATAAAATCTGCTATTCAGAATAACAACAAAATAAAAGTTAAAGTAGGGAAGCTTTACTTAAATGCTCTGATAGACACTGGAGCAAATGTTTCAGTCATTAACAACAGTTTTCTTAGGAAAGCTTTTTATGCACAGGACTGTCCACAGATCACAAAGTCAGATATTCTTCAAGTCACTGGTGTCTGTGACACTGTTCACTACATTTTGGGAAAAACTGACCTAGAAGTAGACGTCGATGGCTTGAAGATGGTGCATTCATTTTATATTTTAGATCAGGGAAAATTTTCATTGATTTTAGGCCAAGATTTTCTTACAGCTAACAAAGCAACAATAAATTTTGCTGAGCAAACAGTATCTTTTTATGATGAAATGACAGTGGCAACACTGCAGTCTCCACAATTTTCAGAAGGAAAATATACTGATCTTGCAAAAGCAAATAGAACAATAACAATACCACCATATTCAGAATGTGCTCTTTCACTCACTACCTCAAAGTTAAAATACAATCAAACAGTTATTTTAGAACCTGTACAGAACTTATACAACAGACAATTAATAGGCAGTAAATGCTTATGTAAAGTTTCAAATGGTACAGTCATATACAGGCTACTTAATCCTACAAATGAAGAAGTTGTTTTTAAGGCTAACACTGTACTTGCTAAAGTTTATAAATCAACATGTGAACCTATTTTCACATTAAAAAGTACAAAACAAACCCAAAACAACATTTCATTAGATCCCATTCGAATTGCTGAAGAACTTGATGTTAAAATTGATACAGAAAACTTGTCAAGCCTTCAGTGTCAGCAATTACGTACTTTAATTGGTAAGAATAGGGATGTTTTTGCTAAGGATTCATCAGACCTGGGCAAAACGAACATGCATTACCACACAATACATACTAAAACTGACACCCCTGAAAAATCTAACAGATATGCACAAACACCAAAGATGAGAGGTGAAACAGAGCATCATGTTAGCGAAATGCTCAAAAATGATTTAATTGAAGAATCCATGTCACCATATCAGAGTCCAGTTGTTTTAGTTAAAAAGCCAAATGGACAATATAGATTTGCAGTTGACTACAGAAAATTAAATGCAGTTACTGAATTAGTTTCTTTTCCTATACCAAAAATAGAGGAAGTTATTGACACAATTGCAGATTCAAAAGCAAGTATTTTCAGTGTACTCGATCTTGCTAGCGGATTTCATCAGGTCCCTCTCGATGAGAAAACAAAACATAAAACTGCATTCATTACACACCAGGGTCTCTACCAATTTAAGCGTCTTTGTTTTGGGCTCACAAATGCGCCAGCAACATTTCAAATGCTCGTGACCAAAGTGCTAAAAGAACTGAACTGGAAAATTGCACTTATATACATTGATGACATTTTAGTTTTCTCAAAATCATTTAAAGAACACTTACAACATCTTGACCTAGTATTGCAGAAGCTCCGTCATGCGAATCTTACATTACAACAACAAAAAAATGTCATTTTGCAGCCAAAGAAGTGAAATACCTAGGTCATATCATATCAGAACATGGCATACAAGTAGACAAAAACAAAACATCAGCAATTTCAGAATACCCGAGACCAAAATCAGTGAAACATTTGCGTTCCTTTCTCGGTGTCGTCAATTATTACAAAAAATTCATCGACAGTTACAGTAAAATTTGTGCACCATTAACAAACCTGCTTCGCAAAAATGTACCATATGTATGGGAAAAGGAACATCAAATTGCTTTTGAAACCCTCAAACAAAAACTGACATCTGCTCCACTCCTAGCATTTCCAGATTTCTCCAAGCCATTTACACTTGCTATTGATGCCTCAGATACAGCCATTGGATATGTTTTGGGTCAACACAATGAAAACGGGCTAGAAAATGTCATAGCATATGGTGGCAGAGGTCTTCGCAAACAAGAAAGAAAGTGGCATATAAATGATAAAGAAGGGCTTGCTTTAGTGGAAGCAATCAAAACATTTAAACAGTATCTATCTGGTTCTGAATTCACCGTTTTTACTGACAGCATCACTGTACGTTGGCTGGACAAAAACAAAGATGCCACAGGTAGACTGGGAAGATGGGCCCTCTTTCTTCAGCAATACAGATTTAGCATTGTCCATAGGGCTGGAACTCAAAACCAGAATGCTGATGCCCTTTCCAGGAGAGAATACCCTGAAGAAGAAGAGGATCACATGGATTCTGATGATGATCTCCCTATCATTGGAACAATGCAGGCTGACAGAAAGCAGTATACAGCCATCACATTTGAATATGCCTGGGAAAAACAAAGACCAGAACCAGAAATTTTAGCTGTGAATGTACAGAAAGATGAGCCAAAACCAGATACAGTACCAAATAACAAGACTCTTAGGCAGTTACAACAAAATTGTGAGGATTTTCAAGCAATCATAAACTTTAAAACTACAAGTGAAGTGCCTGACGACACAAAGAAGGCAAGATCACTTGTGGCACAGGCCTATCATTATGAGATTATAGATGGCATTCTATATCACATATACCGAGAGCGCGCCAGAGGGTTACAACAGGAACAAAGCATTGTAAAGCAACTCTGTGTACCAAAACCAGTGCGTCATGATCTAATGTTATCATACCATGACTGTATAGCAGGAGGAGGTCATCAGGGACATGAAAGAAACTATGCTGCTTTACGTTCAAAATATTACTGGCCGAACATGTATGCTGATGTTGAACAATATATTAAAACATGCGAAGTTTGTCAACAGTCAAAGAACTCAAAACATCAAAAACCTGTACCACTCAAGCCACTTCCTATAGAGGATGTCTTTTCCAGATGGCACATGGATTTCTTGGAATTGCCACCAACACCAGACAAACACAGGTATCTGCTGCTGATGGTGGATAGTTACTCAAAATGGTGTGAAGCTTTTCCACTCAAATCAATGGAGGCTACTGAGGTTGCAAACGTACTATTTAATGAGATATTTGCAAGATATGGAGCAATGAGGACCTTAGTATCAGACAGAGCTCAGAATTTCATGTCCAAATTAGTTAAAGCACTCTGCGAACTGTTTCAGGTGACTCGTCATTATACCAGCTCATATCATCCAGAGACTAATGCAGCATGTGAGAGAATGAATTCTTTCATTGCTCAAACATTGCGAGCCTACTGTAAGAAGGATCAGTCCGACTGGACTAAATACATCCCTGCTGTAATGATGGCATACAGGTCGACTCCAGCCACACAATCAACACAGTTTTCTCCATTCTATCTTCTTTTTGGTCAGGAAATGCGACTACCAGTAGATGTTGCCCTTATTCCTAAACCATCCATGGCTCATGAACCAAAACTACACTTGCTGAGGGTCCTGGAACAACTTAAAGTATGTCGAGAGGTTGCAGCTGAAAATATGAGGGTGAAACAGGAAAAGTACACCACACAACATGATAAGAAGGCTGAACCGACAACGTTTACCACAGGAAGCCAGGTCTGGTTGTACTGTAGCAAGGTGCCAAAAGGCCAGTCACCAAAACTTCTACAGAAATGGACTGGGCCTTATACAATTATCTATACAGGACCAAACAACACTTTCAGACTTCGAAATGGCAAGACACACAAGACAATCAAATCTCTGGTGCATGCAAAACGACTGAAGTTCTACCATAGTCCAACTGAGAGACCTGACTACTTCTTGCCAGAGTACCAGGACATAGAACTGAACCCGGAGGAAATAACTGATGACCAGGATGCACCCAACAATGAGATCATTGGAAACAAGGAGGATACGAAGGAAAACAATCAAAATACAAATCAAACACAAACACAGCAGGCAATTACACAGTCACAAAACAATCATCAAAGTGTTCAGTCAAAACTACCATTAAATAATAATCGAAATGAAACAGTCAGCTCACAATCAACTTCACAAACTCCACAGAGTCAAAAACAAACTAAAAAGAAGAAACAAAACCAAAACATTATACCATTTAAGGAGGAACAGATTGACAAACTTTTGGAATACAGCCTTTATCAAGGTAAACCAATCTATAAGGTTAAGTTAACTGGGCAGCCAGGCAGTTCTTGGCAAGATGGTGCAAGAATACCTGAGACTCTCAAACAAAACCTCCACAAACTATACAATGAAAAAGGCCGCAAAAGAAAAAGACCAAATAAAAATCACAAATTTTTCAATTCAACAAATGAACCAGAGGTAAATTCATTTCAAACAAAGACACCATGTCAAAAAGTTGTAAATGTCACACTGGACAGAGATAGAAAAGAGTCACGGTTCCTGATTAAAACAGCAAATGGTCAGCTTAATGACAGACTTCTTATGAGTCATGAGTTGTCACCAGAATTATTTAAATCTTTCCTTCATCTTCTAAAACAAGAAGAAATAAAATGCATAAATTCAAATCACCCCTTAAAAAGAAGGAACTTTATTCCAGTTTCACGATTCTACACAGATTTTCTTTTATTTGAACATCATTTCACACCAAAGTGTAGGGGAGATTTACCAACCTTGCAGTCTTCTGCCCATGGTATAAATGAATTCAGGTTGAAATTAATAGAACATTTCTCTAGGGCTAATGGTCCAGCTCCAGAACTTTATTAGTACATAGTCTCAGTCTGTCAGGCTTCCTACATTAATGTCATATCTCTATAAAATGCTTTTCAACCTAGCCAGCTACATAAGATTACATGTATGTTCTGTATCTTACAGATATCCAGTTTTTTTTTTCAATTATTTTTAAGTGCAATTTTTTTTTAGCACTGACATGTATGCTATATCATAGCATACAGAATTTTTTTTTAAGGTTTAACAATGTTATTTGCTTATATTACACACTCAGTTCACATTTTGAATATTTCATTTGGCACCTACAGCATAAAGATTGGCTTCATCACCCAATCTTTGTTCTTTAGGTATCCTTCGATTAGGAGTGATGACCCTAATCAGGGATGAAAAATGATGACAAAAAAAATGCTAATGTAATAGCCATTTGCTACTAAAGTGTAACATTGTTACTCCTCACATTTTCATATTTTTATCATGTTTCCTCTAAGAAAGGTGCATACTCACATTTATATGTTTTACATTGTTCTGTAAAGAAAATGCATTGCAAATTTTCTTGTCCTGTTCATACTGCGTTTTATTGCTTGTTTCTAAAATCACCAAGAATTCAGATTAATCTCCCTTTTCGTGTTAAGGCATTTACTAGTTAATGTTAGGTCACTGTGTCACATGTGGGTAAATGGCTGTATCTCTGAACTGTTCCAAAAACAAAAGATGAGTAGGAGGTGGCACTGGTACTCCAACCAGCATACATACTGAAAGACCAATTACTTCATGGCAGATGAAGAATGGAACAATATCTTTCCAGGCAACTGGATAGATACGGTGGTTCGCATAAATCCAGGCGACTGGATTAGATACGGTGGTTCGCATAAATCCAGGCGACTGGATTAGATACGGTGGTTCGCATAAATCCAGGCGACTGGATAGATAATGGTTCGCATAAATCCAGGCGACTGGATAGATAATGGTTCGCATAAATCCAGGCGACTGGATTTGATAGTGGTGTTTGCATAAAATCCAGGCGACTGGATTAGAAACGATAAATCCAGGCGACTGGATCAACCAATTACGGGCAGGCTACCAAATTAAATCCAGGCCACTGGATTAGATACGTTTTTAGCATAAATCCAGGGGACTGGATTAATAAATTACGGGCAGGCTACCAAAAATAATTCCAGGCGTCTGGATTATTTTTCAAAAAGAGTGTTGGATACGCATGGTAATCCAGGCGGCTGGTTTACCAATAGCATGGCTACTGTACATCCAAAATATGGATTGCATATCCATATACATTATTCCTGGCCTGTGGAATAATGTAATAACCAGGGTAACTGGTTGTGTACCATTCAGAAATTTCATGGGCATATGAAATTTCTAACCAGGTCGACTGGTTAATGGAGCAGGCATCCTTCAGGTACCACTCTCTTTTGAGAGGAAGGATTGCTAGTCTCCAGTCAAAGAATCGTGATTCGCGCAACAGAGATCAACACGAGATCAAGCAGCAGATTAAAAGACAAAATATTTAAGTGCAAAATGTTTGTTCCATTGTGTATTCAAACTGTCAATGACGTTTAGTTGCATATTCAAGTCGTCAAAGTTAAGTTCAATTGTATATTCAAGCTGTCAATGTAGTGCACTTGTGTTATCGAGCTGTCACAGTTTTAGTTGTGTATTCAAGTTGTCAAAGTAGTTCAATTGTATATTCAAGCTGTCAAGGTAGTTCACTTGTGTTATTGAGCTGTCACAGTAGTTCAGTTGATTATTCAAATTGTCACATTGATATATATTCAGTCAACATGTTGTTCAAAACAACACTCAAGATAAAGCCTCCTTATGTATGTGTATATATTTGTATACTGGCTTTAAAATTCTATAGTACCCTGTTTAATTATGGGTTCATATTCATATTATACAAGGTGTGTACAACATAACTGGCATTTTTTTTTTATAATTACATATTTCTTTTTCAGAAGATTTCTCACGAAATCTTCTTGGTGAAGGAGGGAGAGCATATCACCAGTGCAAAATACTTATTTTGCACTGATAATGAAATTGGACAAATTGTCTCCCTTGTTG
Organism: Botula fusca; assembly: GCA_028566455.1. Classification (NCBI taxonomy): domain Eukaryota; kingdom Metazoa; phylum Mollusca; class Bivalvia; order Mytilida; family Modiolidae; genus Botula; species Botula fusca. The sequence continues at coordinate 8,101 of JAOXYH010261808.1, read as the reverse complement.
TAATCATTTTTCATACAGTCATTGTTTCATATTTTAGAGTAATTATTTTCTTAATATTTTTGCAGCAAGCTTTTCAATTAATGACTTTTCTAGCAGCAGTTTGTATTTTCTTTGAAGTGAACATTCCTTTTTACCTTTGTTTATTAATCTACATGTAGATCTAAAACAGGATTAAGGACAGGTGTTAATCAAGCTTTAATAATTATGTATCATGTATTATCTATTCTTTTCATGTCAAAATCATAAGTGCTAAAAAACCTACAGGGATAAATCTGTCATTTAATGGATTTTTACTTAGAAACCAAACAGATTATATTATTTGACTGAATGGTGTTAATTGACCTTATTGTTTGATGTTTTATCCTTGGAGACATTCTTTATTCTTAGACTTATTTTGTTTGTTAATAAGATTGTTAAGGTAACAGTTATGTCGGATTGAGACAACAAAGAGTCAGTTCACAAATAGTTTTCATACTGTTAACATGTAGCTTAGTGTGGTCTCGGATAACATGTGATTCCGTTCTGATGTTCTAACATTATCCGTATTTCTTTATTGTAAATATTGTGACTTTATAATTTGTATATAATAAATCATCTAAAGTGCGGAATTGGACTTTCATACCAATACAAGATGTAAACCCAGCTAGTTCCCCAACAAACATTTTATGTGCACCAAGGTTGGGGATGCAGCCGCTAACCGAATGCAGCAGTTCCCCGTATCGTGCTCCTCACCTTGGTCACACAATAGTCAATATAAAAGCTATGATTTGTGGTGGTAGACTGTCATACAAGGACTGCATTTGATAGATTACCTCAAAGATACACAGAAAGAAATTACATGTATCAGATAATTCATTTGTTTATGATGGACTAATTTACACAATGCAGAACAGGCCAAACAACTTATGTAGCTGGTTAACAGTTCATTTCTTTTGTATAACTAGACTGATTAGGCAATCTTGACCCCAGGTGGCCTGTTATACAATAAAAGTCAGCAGTTCCCTCCAGTTTACTTTGTACTAAGAAAAACTGTCTTGTTATAGCTGAAATCTAGTGAAAAATTCAAATCGGAACACAATTATGGCACATTACCTTTCTTTGTAGTCGATAGTTGTACAAGAAAAAGCTTTTCACATGAAGTGAGTACAGTATAATTGTGAAAGTTTGAAAAACAAGTCCAATATAATTAGACTCTAAATATGGATATTTGCAGGAAAAAAGCCAGATAGATTTCTGAGCATTTATTCAACTAAGAATTTAGTGTTTGCTGTTGATAGTGTCATATATGTTTAAGGTCACATGACTCAATTATCAACAAAGGGAACCTATCACATGGTTGTTTATATTTATAGAACCCAGTACTGTGCAGAAAACAGTAAAACTAACGACCAGCAACAGAACACAACATCTCATAGTGGAAAGGCCCAGGAACATTGGAGAGATGTTACACGTCACAGAGAGGCTAGCCAGAATGTTGTTCAAACATACACAGCACTACAAGGGGAGCAGAGGCCAAATCAGCAATCGTACCGACCATATCCTTACCAGCAAGTTGCTCAGCCATCCACTCAGAGCTCAGGAATTCAGGCATCTGTCACTCGGCCACATACTCAAAACTCGGGGATTCAGCCTTCTGTCCATCAGTCACAATTTGCTCAACAAACAAGCATCCAGAGGCCAAATCTAGGAGTGTCAGGACAGACCATGGTCCAGCAACCAAATCTAGGAATGTCAGGACAGTTGGTATATCAACAGCAAAATAGCCAACCAAGCAACAGTAGAAATTATCCCCCTACATATGCTCAGCAAATGGCTGGCATAAATTCTGGGAAAGGTATTGGCAACTTGCATCAGTATCCACAACCAGGAATGGCAAGTGGACAATCATACAATCAGAGTCAATACTCATACAGTCAAGCATCACAGACTGGACAGCCATACATTCAGACTGCACAGTCTGGACAGTCAAACAGTCAGAGTCAATATTCATACAATCAGAATTCACAGTCTGGACAGTCAAACAGTCAGAGTCAGTATTCATACAATCAGGCTTCACAGACAGGGCAACCATACAGTCAGATTCCATATGCATTCAGTCAAACTTCACAAACTGCTAGTCAGAGAAACCATTATCAACCAACATTTCAACCTACCAGTCAGCAATCATTTACTGTTGGTGCTAACCATGGAAACAACTTACAACCGATAAATCAACCATCACAGTCGGAGGTTCATAGTTCAAGGAATAACTTATATCAAAGAAATTTGACTTCTCACCTGGAACAGTCAGTTCCTAATAATGTGTCTAGTTACAATGCTCAGCCAACATCATCTGTATCAAACAACACATTCCTTCAGAACCATTCTCTTTTAGTACAAACTTTGAGTGACCAGGGTTCCTCCAGGTTAGTTAATTCTAACGTATTAGGATCAGAAAATGGACGGCAGCCTTCTCACATGGACAATACAACTAACTCGTCAACAAGTTTGAATGGATACAATAGTGCTATTATGTCAAATACAAGTAACAATGTAACGAACAACCAGACCAACAATTTAATAGCTGCTCCTCCTCCGTATAATAGTACTCAAACTCCACCGAATAATCAAAATGGCAGTACACCATCTGAGAAAGATCAGTCCTCTGTTGGAACTTCAAGTAATGTCAGTACAACGCTATGTAATAATGATGAATCAGCATCTGTTATGAACACTTTAGGCAGCAGTAGGCGGGCATCCAGTACTAAAAATACTCCAGATAACAGCAGACAGGCATCATCAGAACAAGTCCCGTCTGGAACCAAAAATACTCCAGATAACAGCAGACAGGCATCATCAGAACAAGTCCCATCTGGGACCAAAAATACTCCAGATAGCAGAAGACAGGCATCATCAGAACAAGTCCCATCTCGGACAAAAAATACTCCAGATAACAGTAGACAGGCATCATCAGAACAATTACCGTCATCTGGGACTAAAAATACTCCAGATAACAGCGGACAGGCATCATCAGAACCATTGCCATCATTGAGGAATAAAACTCCAGGAAGTGGTAGGTCATTCAGTAAAGATTTTAGAACTCCACCAAATACTGTGCACTCCCACTGTAGTGGTAATGAAACCAGTGGGGTTCACCTGTGTTCAGATGGAAACAGTGATACCCGTAGGAGACTGTCAAATTCTGATCATTCTAAAGTTAGACAAAGACTTAATGTAACAGGGAATTCTGGTGACAGTACAGGAGTATCTGAACAGAATCAGGAAGGGGTTGACAATGAAAGGTTGGCTTCCACAAGTGCTACTGGCCAGGACGAATTTGTACCATCCACATCTAGAGGACAGGAAGAGACAGTCTCAGCAATAGCTGGAAACCATACAAGACAATTACAGTTCCAAAAACCTTCAGGTAATATAATAGCAAAACTTTATGGAAGGGTGTAGTTTGGTATACAAAGAAAATTATTTCTCTCCATCCCCCTTTTCATGGGGAGACATACTGTATTCCTTGCAATTCTGGAGATCACTAAGTTTAGAGTGCAAAAATATTCTTCTGATGTAAATGGAAGTTGATGCATTTGTTGAATTGATAAAATTTCTGATGAATTTCAAATGAATTCTCATGCTAGGGTTATGATGTTCATTATAAGATCAATATGTCAGTCAAATGTCTGTCCCAGAGCCCTAAATTGCTGTTGATAAATACCCATCATGTACAATGGACAATCATTAGGTGCACAGTAAACAGACACCTTACCATACTTTATAGATTACTTTGATCTTAATTAATGAATACATTAATGTATTGTGTGATCATCAGAGTGTGTCACATTAAGTGGATGAATAAGTGCTGCTAGAGCCAGGTGATGGTTATTATACCTCATAAAATAGTAATATCTACAATGGTTATGTAATGGAATTTGCATAATTCTGAACAGGTGTAAATCAAACACCTGCTGAAATACATAAATTACATAATTCAGCAAATTAAGAAAACTACTGATTTCAAAAGCAGTGGTGACTCAGAGGAAGATTACAATAATTGTGATATTGCACAATTCATTGACATTGTATCCTCACAAGTCACAATTACTTTCTTTTACTGGAATATCTATAATGGAAGGTAACAGTGTAATTTCTGCATTGCAGTAGAAAATGTAATTAAATATTAAACCAACTGAAAATAATTTGTTTTCTGGAAAATTCTTGCAAGATTCCATAACATCTCTAACCCAGGATTCCATTGGTTTTACTCCAACTTATCTTTGCCAAGCTTCATTTTATTGTAAAACATTTAGGAAGTATTATCAGTATCTCTAACAGAACAAAGCTACAGTTGTTGATAGGCAGTATCATTGTCATTGTGGACATCAGTATGTGTATTATCATGATATACTACAGTGAGACAAAAGGTAAAGGGATTGTCAATACATTTATTACATTTTGTGATAGTTTGTGCTTTTCTGAATTTGTGATAGTAAATGTGCTTTTATGAATTTGTGATAGTAAATGGGGCTTTTCTGAATTTGTGATAGTAAATGGGCTTTTCTAAATTTGTGATGGTAAATGTGCTTTTCTGAATTTCTGATACAGTGAAGTTTGTATATTTGGTATCAAGCACTAGGGTTATATTGATTTATAACATGATGTCAGTATTGGCCCTCGCATCAACCTACAATATCAGCCTGGGGTTTGATATGCTTTGAATACAATGTATGTGATAAAAAGATCATTACATTGCATTTTCTGTATTGGCCCTGATATCATCCTTTGATCCTCAGTGTTTCTTGTGCTTAAGCAAACTGGATCCAGTATGGAGAATCAGGATGATAACAGGGCCAATATGAAAAAAATCTATAAATATTGTAAGATTCACTTGGTTTTGTCAAATTTTTGTTAGGCATGAATATTGGAAAATTATAAAGATAAAATTAAATTAATCCTTATAAATGTTTTTTTTCAGATGTGATCAGAGCTTTCAAGTTAGCGCAGGAAATACAGTTCCAGGCCATATCCAAGTTACATGACTTTATGGTCAAAGGTCAAGGTAATAGTTTCACTTTTGTTTACACTAACACTGTTTGTACTGTATAATGTGATTATATGGTATTTTATTTAGATGCTAATTTTGGTGTATTCTGCTCTTTATGAAAAATTGGGATGCTAATTTTGGCTTATTCTCATGTATAGAACAGATGGGTTGCTGATTTTGGTTCTACTATTTTAGGAGAAATGGGATGTAAATTTTGACTTAATTTGCTGTTTGTAGAAAAATTACAGTATGTGGCCAAAAGTATTGGCGCGCTAATATTTTTTCCTATATATTTCATATAAAACCACATTTTTTCAAAAAATTATTGTGAAATCATTTCTTATTCGATTTTAATGAAATTTTCACCATTAAATTCAAAATATTATGCAGTTTTATTGTTTATTTGGGTACAATTTTCTAAAATGCAATTTCAAAGAATCGGCAATTTAAACAGGAAGGAGAATTTTGATGTCACAATTTTACTTGCATAAAAAGGGAATTGTGACACTAAATTTTAAAGTTTGTGTTTAAATGATTGATTCTTTTAAACTACACATCGACAAATTTTCCGGAAATAAACAATAAAACTGTATAATATTCTGAGTTTAATGGTGAAAATTTCATTAGATTCGGATGAGAAATGACACCACAATAATTTTTTGAAAAAATATGGTTTTATATGAAATATATAGGAAAAAATTCAAGCGCGCCAATACTTTTGGCCACATACTGTACATTGGCATTGGTCTAATGACCCTCATGAAATTGAGTCTTTTAGACCCTCATATGATCTGTCTGCTTCAGTTCAGTGACCTCTTGTTGAACCCAGAGAGGTTCATTAAAGGCAACAGATGTTTTACAAGGTATAATTAGCAGTCAGCTGCTCAGGGGAAATTTATTGGACAAAAATAGATGACCAAGTCATCTAGAGAAGGAGTAACCACGGAGTTAAAATTGGGTATTTTTTACAAAATTTCTTAATTCATGCTTGGGACTGAAAATTGTTTATAAGTGTTCAAACCAAAGTATGTAAATACAGTTGATTTTGTTATGTCAAACCCATAGGGACCAGCCAATTTACTTCCACATTAGTGAAAATTCCAGTAATCTGCAGTAAATTTGTATAGTTATTACTGTTGAAGGTCCAGAAAATGTGTTTCGAGTTACCCGAAATTTCAACTTAAATCAGTGTTTGAGACATTACATTATACCATTATTCTTTACTGGCAATCCTGTCACTCGTCAAAGGTTTATTTTAAAAAAACAAAATGAAGTTTTTGTATAGATTATTAATATATTCTTTATTCAAAATTGCATATTACATCATATGGGTCAAGCAGTCACACAATTCCTTTAGAATAATAAAAACCTTGCATACCAAAAAAGGGGCGATATAATAATAGGTTACAACATCTCTGCACTAAAATTAAATGTAGAATAGGATCTATGAGAAAGATGCTTCTCCTCACTTTAATGATTTCAGAATTTTGGATGTAATACGATTTTCAGCTGTAAGTTGTAAGTCATTTTTGACTTCTACAAATTTTCAGTGTGATGAAGTTTGAATGACTTTTGAACCTTTTTTAATCGGATTTCTTTCTCAATCAACACACTAGAGCGATATCGCCTGACATCCTCTCATCAGAGTCCCATTTTCCTTATACAGATTGACTTGTCCTAATTACATTTTACTCTGTAACACCATACAAGTGCATGTTGTAAAAATAGATGAATGGGGAAAATTACTAAACAGGGACTTTTTTGTGTGACAGAACATGTTAGATATTGGATGGGGAGAAGATGACTTTTCCCCCTTATCAGAGAATGAGCATAACATGAATGGAAGATATTTTGCGATTTTCATGATTCTCCCAATCTGACCATTAATGTTGGAAAGAAGAAAATGGAATATTAGTGATACAGAAAAAAATGCAACATAGGCATAAAAGGGGAACAAGGGATCGTACATAATAGCTTGGAGCCATAGATTTTCCTATGCTATTACTGATCTCAAGCACCAGCTACATTTGAAAAATCTTGGGCTGTATTGTTTGATCTACTACCTGTTTAAAATTTGTGGATAACCCTTCATAACTTGGCTGACTTTTAATGTACACAAAGAATTAGAAAAAAGATGCATGTGTAACATTATCCCACCGGTTGCTTCCTTAGTTTATAGAACTTTTAGAAGTGACACATTAAGGATGTTTTTGTCATGTCATTAATATCAGTAAACTAGCTGAACCTTTCGATAAGTCTGGATCTATTTATGAAATTGAACAGAACTGTACTAAGATTTGGCAGAAATCTATGTCTGTATAACTGGACATTAATCTTAACAATGTTATTACAAAACTGAAGGTACCAGGTTAAAAAGTGATACTCTTTACACTAAAGGTAAAAGTGGGTGCCCAAGTTTATATGCAGATTTATTCAGGACATGGAGTGACATAATTAATCTGGAAACTCTGTGTCAGGAACTGTGGCTACATGTGTGGGCACTACAGATTTACCCAAGTTTGAACACAAATTACAGTTGTCATTTACCTTTATTTGAGGTGTTAGGATGTTTGTCCTTGTTTTCTTTACTCTTTCATCACAGACTGGTTTAGTTGGTTGATGCAGTGTAGCATGAAAGATCAAGCTTCAATGACTTCCCATGTCCTTCAGTTCTGTCTTTTTAGCATTATAAAACAACTGACAGAGGCCGATACATATGATTATAACCAAAAAACCCTGCAAAATCATGCTTTATTGAAGCTATTTAGCAATTTAGAGGCCTAGAAAAACATAGATTTTCTTGGTAAGAACTGCTACTGCACGTTTATTCTAGCTCAGAAGTCATTGTCGTCAGTGTTTCCTTCTAGGCAGATGGATTAAATGTATTGCAGTGAAATATTCACACTCCAATACCATTTTTAGCTCACCTGGCCAAAGGCCAGGGTGAGCTTTTGTCATCACTTGGCGTCCGTCGTCCGTCCGTCCGTCCGTCGTCCGTCCGTCTGTCCGTCGTCCGTCCGTCGTTAGCTTTTTTCAAAAATCTTCTCCTCTGAAACTACTGAACCGATTCAA
>JAOXYH010260704.1:0-11470 GCA_028566455.1 Botula fusca | reverse complement strand
GGGTATAGCCCTTTTGTTCCAAAAAATAAATGTTGCAGTGTTTAACAGTAAGTACATGTTAGAATAAATAGAATATAATTTATTCTGACAAAAATATGATGCTTGACAGCAACATACATCAAATCTTTTTAACTGACACATCTGCTGTTGTGTGAAAAAATAATCATGAATAAATAGATTTCTTAAAGCAGAATTATGGACAGTTTATGCGTGATGAGATAACCGGTAGTTGACACAGTACATTCAAATCATTGCTTACAATTTTGGTGCGATGACAAACTTTTAAAAATTGCTATGGCATTCTTTTTCAACACGGCAATGTATCTTATGATATAGAATAGAAAAAAAAACTTGTATCCAATATATCTGTTAATTTATTCCTAGTGTTACTATTTTATGATTACTAGTAAGTGAATAAAGTAAATTTTGTCAAGTATGTACATAGATTGGCTTAACACATTTTTTTTAAATTTAAATTGTTCACATTATTTGGGGCCAAAAACAGTTCTTTTTGTACCTAGTCCATTATTTATTTTCAGAATATATTTAAATGTTTCATATTCATACTCCTTCCTGATTAATTTCTTTGTTAATAATGTAGCAAACAGGTTTACATAAAATGCTCTATTTTGTAGATAATCACCAAAAGAAAGCGAAAGAGGTCTGAATGATCATGTTTATGGGTAATATATATGAGATGGAACAGCTCCCAGGAAAAAATTGTAATATCTACAAGAATGGAAGAAAAAAAACATACAGTTCATTATGTCATATAGGTTGTAATTTTTTTAATGGTGATTACATTGTATATTTTAATTAAGTCTCCCAAACGAAGTTTGGAGACTTGTTGTTTTTGTCCCGTTTCTTATTATGTCGCCCCCGACCATTGTCGGGACGATATATTGTTATTCTATGTTTCTTTTTTTTCTTTTTCTTTTTCTTCCAATGATTTTTGTCCGGCGAAATTCTCGGAGATGGATTGACCCTTTGTAATGAAACTTCACACAAATGATAGTCACCATGTGTAGATGTGCATAACATCTTAAAAATTTTCAAAATGGCTGCCGTTGCCATGGAAACCGATCAAATACGAAAAATTCAAAAAATTCTTAAATTACATGTTTCTCAGTACCTGCTGAACCAATCCTTTCAAAACTTTGAAGGATTACTCCTTGCACCAAGTTAAAGAAATTATTGCAAAAAAATTGGAATCGGTTGGACAAACTTTTCCGTGGTTGCCATGGAAACAAAAAAAGGGGGTATTTTTGTGAAATTTGACTTTTTGCATCCAAATCATCTCACACTTCTTGGATTTGATTTACATAAATCCAAGAAGAATAAAATGGGTCACCAACTTTTTTTTTCAAAATGGCTGCCAGGGGCGACATCAGCTATTGCTCGCAATTGCAATTCTAGTTATTATTATTCTTCTTTCTTTCTTTCCGACTTGAAGTTGTCCCTACCAGTACTCAGCAAATATAAGTGACACATACTTAAGGTTTGGTAGTATGGTAGACCTATATCCCTAGATGTGCATGCAACATTTTGTTTTTGTGGGGGGCCCTCTTGGGTTATATTTTTTGGGGCCCCAATAAGGGTGGGGTTTACTATAGAATCCTATGGGAAAATGAAATTTTAACCGAATAACTTCAAATATATTTTGCTTTCAGCAATATTAATTGGCGTATGCCCCCAGACCAGGCGGGTTAGCCTGGGTACGGGGAACCCCTGCCCAAATTTTTCAAAAACTGGGGCTCCAAAGGGGGTTTTATTGAAATTTGGGGGTAAAAATGGGTAAAAATTGGAAAATGATACTTTTAACAAATAACTTCAAATATCTTTTATTTTCAGCAATATTAATTGGCTTATGCCCCCAGACCAGGCGGGTAGCCTGGGTACGGGGAACCCCTGCCCAATTTTTCTAAAAATTGGGGTTCCAAAATCGGATTTTATTAATATTTAGGGGGTCAATATAGGTAAAAGTGTTACACAATTTTTTTCTTTTCACATTATATGTGGGTTAATGCCACCTAAACATACTGTGTACTGGTAACCCTTGTCCAATTATTTTGAAGATTGAGGTCCAAAAGGGGGTTTAATTGGTCTGTGTTCGTTTGGGAGACTTTTTGTAACAGTACCCTGTTACAGTCATTACTTGTTATTTTATATGATTGTTTTTACTGATGGTTAATTTATTGCTTTTACATGTATTTAATACAGATGTTTGAAGGAATAGCGGAACTTCAAATTTGGGATTTTAGTTGAAATATTGCTTTAAAGACTAATGCTTTCAAATGAATCTGTACAGGATATTCTATTTTGAAATTGAGAAAAAAAGTTCTTTGAACTGCATGTTGTATTTGAGAGAATGACAGAGAGCATTGTGTACATAATTGAAATACACATTTTTAGCTCACCTGTGTGAGCTATTGCTACCATGAAGCGTCTGTCGTCCGTCGTCCTCGTCCGTTAACTTTTCACATTTTAATCTTCTCCTCTAAAACCACTGGGTCAATTTAGACCAAACTTGGCAGGGATGGTCCTTGGGTGGTCCCCTTTCAGAATTGTATCCGATGACCCTGCTCGCCATCCAAGATGGCTGCAATGGCTAAAAATAGAAAATTCAGCCAAAAAATCATTAAAAATCTTCTCTGAAACTGCTTGGCCAGTTGGGACCAAACTTTGGTAGAATGATCCTTAGGTGGTAACCTTTCAGAATTATTTCCGTTGGACCCGAGGTCCATCCAAGATGGCCACCATCACCGGACATAGTTTTAACATAGGACCCCATGGGAAAAACAAATAAAAATCTTCTCGTCTGAAACTACTGGGCCAATTGGGACCAAACTTTGATGGAATGGTCCTTGGATGGTCCCCTTTCAGAATTGTATCCGTTGGACCCAAGGTGCATCCAAGATGGCCGCTATCAGCGGACATAGTTTTAACATAGGACCCTATGGGAAAAACAATGAAAAATCTTCTTGGCTGAAACTACTAGGACAAATGGAACAAAACTTTGATGGAATGGTCCTTCGATGGTCCCCTTTCAGAATTGTATCCGTTGGACCCGAGGTCCATCCAAGATGGCCGCAATCAGTGGATATAGTTTTTACATAGGACCCTATGGGAAAAACAAAGAAAAATCTTCATGTCTGAAACTACTTGCCAATTGGGACCAAACTTTGATGGAATGGTCCTTGAATGGTCCAGAATTGTATCCGTTCGACCCAAGATCCGTCCAAGATGGCTGCCATCAGCGGACATAGTGTCAGATACCAAATTTCGTTATATGTACCTCCATAGCTTGCACAGCATGTTGTAATATACAACAACGGGAAATAAGTTTCGACTTATTAAAATTTTGTTAATTTCAACTCCCATATTTGTGTGTTTCAAGTTTGGTTTGAATTTAGGTAAAAAAAATAATAATTACAATGATATGAAAAGGTTAAAGGCAGCAAAAATGAGAAGAAACATACAAGACATCAGGCATCCGTGAGATAAATACATATCGCCTCCTTTCGGAATCTTTATTCTTCCTTTCTGACTAATAATGGCTGTATAAACTGGTAAATGTTCACAGAATCGAAATGTTAGACAAAAACAGGTTGGTAACAAAAAGCATGGCTATGAACACCATTCAAAATTTGCGTTAGTTGTTGATAAGCTAACAAACGACAAGAGTCCAGGGTAATTTCAACTTCAGTTATGAAATACGGTATTTGAAAAGCAAACGAGGGCATTTTTTCCAATAACGTATATGTATGACTAACCAACGAACACGCTCATTATTAGACAACTCTCCTCGTTTGCAATAAACATACCATATCTCATAACTGATTTCGGATTCGAAATGAACCTTGACTCTTGTTCTCTTTTCAAAAACTAAGTAAACGTAATTGTTCAATTAACAAAACATAAAAGGTCAAATACACGTTCGTTCTATGCTCTAGTGAAAAACACAAGAAAAACAAAAATTGACACAATAAAAATCTACCGCAAATGTATCCAATCCATTAGAAAAGTATTTCAGCAGTGAAAAGAAAAAAAAGAGACCAAACAAATGCAACACTAAAATGAATGTTTGCAATTACTTAAAATAAGCTCAGAACACCAAAATGGATGACAAAATCAACTAACTGTCCAGTTTTGATAATCAGTCGCAACACTTCTTGATTTATTAATATTGCAACACCGGGCACACTACAATTAGGCGGATTTTAATTGCTCCTGGAGAATGAATGGGGCGACAAACTTGCATGTCACACTTTTGATGAAGCATAAGGTGTAGTTATAATCGTAAAAAAACTATTACAAAATTAAAAGTCAACCAAACGAACACTGACCCATTCAAATCCCCTTTTGGACCCCATTTAAAAATAAATGGGGCAGATGTTCCCCATCCCAGCTGGTCCGAAAAGCACTAGTGCAATAAAATTGCCAAAAAAAAAAAGAAAAGAGAAATAATTAAAAAGTATGTAAAATTTCAACATTTGTGATATTTTTACTCGTTTTCTACTCAGAAATTTCCCCATTTTTTAAAAATCATTTGGGCAGGAGCCCCCATACCCAGGCTTACCCACCTGGTCTTGTTGTTTGAGCTATCTAATATTGCTGAACAAAATATTTTGCATGGTTTATAAGGTGTTCCATGCGAATGAAGCGCTTTGCGGGGTTAACCTTCATCAGATACGATCGTGACCAAAAAGTTGGAAAACAAACATGATGGGGGGGTTACTTGCCAATATTTTGGGTATAACTGTGCCGATTGCCCTTCTCAAAACTGACCCTGTTCAAGACCCCCAAAAAGCATAAATTATACCCTGTTCAATATCAACCTAAAAAAAGTATACCCTGTTCAAGACACTGAGTGTAACGGAAAACTGAACAGAAAATAAAAAACTGTACTAACTGATTCAAAACAATGCTGCATGATACTGGTATGGTGTTCCATAATACATGGTATGCTATAAATTGATTGTTTACATGAAAAATTTGCAAGAATTACTATCTGTTGCCAGAGTATGACCATGTTCTGAACAGTTGAATGTAATTTATGACCCTGTTCAAGACAGCAGGATCTCAAAAAAGGGACCCTATACTGCGGCACATACAAACCACACAAACTATAGGAAGTAACCCCAAAAATTTTTGACAAATAAATCTTATAACGCGCACACTGTTGTAATTTGTAGTAAACACACGGAAATTTTTATACGAAAATCTAAAATTAGAATATTTTTTAAAATATCCCAGTATATTTACTTCCCTGTCGTGACCGTTTTAGCATCATGTACTTTCGTCGTAATTCTGGATATAATATTAAATACAATTTTCAATATCAGGCCTATTATAGCTTTATGTACTATGTTCAATAATAAGGTTATATGCAACTACAGTCGGAATGTCATTTAAACGATAAATATTAAATGTTTGTTGTTTTATATTGATTGAAAGATCATTAGCGACCTAGACAAAAAAGGCGGGATCACATTAAGGTGATCACGTCAGCGCTTTAAACTTCGCTCTATTTATATTATTATAAAGCATTTCAATGACGTTGAAGAAAATGGCGGAAAAGTGAAGGAACATACAAATCAGTGGTTCTGTATGCATTTCAAGCTTTTGAAACATCTACAATAGTAAGTATTTCATTAAATATGTATTATATACAACCACTGTTGGTATACTCATCGACAATATGTTTTAAGGCAACAAATAAATGCAAGGTAAGCTATTGTTACCCCACTTCGTTTATCTCTTTGCATTTTGGTCACATATTTCAGTCACTGTACAGTCAAAATCTTTGAGGCTATGTCCAAAGTCTGTAGTAAATCTGTTCGATTTTTTTTTTGCACGAGTGTCGACGAGAGACACGCCAAGATAAATCGCTGTCATATAGAAGTTTATTTTGTTTGACCTACATTCCAATAATCAGTTTTTTGTAGAGTGACTTTGCAAAAATAAAAAAGAAATAGGGCAATGATCTATGATTTAAGCCTCCTATTCACCGTGATTCATGAAAAGCCTTCCAAAAAGGCCATTTCTATTTTTTGTGAGCCGTTATTTGGAAGTTTTATCTTTAGAGATTTGTAATCAAACCCCTCTTTTCCCCCTTTTTATTATCAGGTTATACCCTAAAAAAATGCTAAATATGGAAATTTTGAAACTTCACCCCCCCCCCAAAAGCAACACCCAAAACACATTGGGGGTTATACCTCCATTTAGGGGGTTCGGTCACTTACTGGTGAGATTTATGTTTTTTTTTTGTCACGAGCAAAGCTAAAGATTTAGCCTTTCACATATTTAGTAATCCTGTTTATTTTGAAATAATTAAAATATCAATAAAAGTTTTAAGTTTCTGTGAAATGAAATGCTAAAGTTTTAGTAGTTCTGTGTATGAAATGTTAAACTTTTAGCATATAAAATGTTACTCAACATTACTCTTTGTTTTAATTTACAAACATGTCAAGACAAAAGTTTTAGCATTTCTGTGTATAAATGCTAAACTTTTAGTAAAAGTTATTGATCTTACTCGTTCAGAATATACAAATTTAAATAATCTGTTATATACAAGGCTAAAGTTTTAGTTTTTCTTCAAGTTAAAAAGACATTCCCCGTATGAACAGTTTAGAAATCTTGAAATTAGAAAAACAAAACCTTTAGCGTTGTTAATATTATTAAAAGGTTGAAACGATTACATAATTTTAACACATATTTCATTTATTGTGATACCACTTTGAATATTTCAGGTGATGCATCTACTGTGATTGAGAATAAATCGGTTTCTCATTTGAAAAAAGTTCACTGCCTTGTAAAGTTTGAACAAGCAGTTGAGATTTTTTTTGTATGAGTAAATTGAATTTCAACATTTTGTTGCTATATGGTGGACAAGGCAATTTCCTAATTGTCAAATTTTGTCAGTTTTGAGACGGTAATTGCAAAGTCTCAAAACTAATTGCAATGTGTTTATATTACATACATTTCTGTTTTTAATTATCTGTTGAGATCAAAAGCTAAATGGTGCAGTAACAAATGAGAGAAAGTCGTTATTGTTTTAGACCATTCATGTACGATTATAGCTGTGGATTGAAAACAATACGAAATTCAAAGAAGAACAAATTTTATTTGTACTTTGGAGAGAAACTGAGCGGACTGACACCTGATTTTATTGAATGATTAATTACCAACGTATTGCAAATTTTCCCTTATCTACCTGATGGCTCTTTTAACCACATTATGTGTAGTTTCGATGATAAACTTAATGTTCGTTTTACAGTATGTACTCCTGTATAAATTTATACGTAGATTTACGATGTCACTCATTTATATCTTGCAAGCAATAATTGTGAGAAATATGAAAGAAAGTGTAAACTAGTCATTGTGAGTTATATCTGACTTACCACATGCTTTTCGTTAAATTTATAACCAAAAAAGTAACCTTCCTTAATCTGTTCAACTCTCATCATGAAAACTTATTGCTCGAGGCTTGCTTTTAAAAGTTCAGGTGCCCGGTTTGTTCAAAATAGTTATATTAATTTTTTTTTTATATTTTACATTTGTTTCAATTTAATTATTTTGCCTTATTAAATTTTCCTAAACAATGTAATGCGTAAATACTAATTTGTTTAGGGAGTAAGAAATTACCGTTACCTGACTAGCACTGAACGTTGTTAAGAAGGAAACGATTATTTCAAGACTAGAATTTTAATGATTCTGATTTGGTTTTATCATTATATTTGCTGCTAAAGTTTGTATGAAATACCGACTTTGTACATACATGTACGTAAAGCCATTTTGAAGGTTTCCAAATTAAATGAAACATCCGTAACTACATATTATACATTTAAGCATAATAACGTCATAAACGTCATAAAAGCAACACTTGAAGATATAATAAGATAAAGTGAAGTATTTTTGAGATATACATATCAGTATGTTGCTTTCGAGAGCCGCGACCATTTCCCTCTTTCGTGGTCAATTTCTGCAAGCAGACACTAATCTTCCACTGTTTCTTCGGCAATTGATGTCGAGAATTTGTGAAAGTAAATCCTAGGACAAAATGATTTGAGTACCCTTTTTAACGGTACGTTTCAAAGCAATATCTTCTTCCAAGCCAAATATTTAAACCTGTTCCTAAGCATTTACCTGCATGTGATTTGAAATCCCAGCCAATTTTTCAGAACTTTATTATATATTTATTGTTAAATTATTTAATGTATGAAAGAAAAGTCATTATTGATTTAAACAGCTATTAAACCAAACTACATTCAATATCTAGTTTTTGGTTTATAAATGTATGTGACTCTTTTATTTTTCATGCAATTATTGGCGCTAATGGAAACTCCTTCTCTAGGAAAACCAGCTAGTGTTTTTTCACTTTCCATTGTAGAAACCTCTGACGGTGAGCTACATCTAACAACAGAAGGTAAGCATATGTGGCTCTTTTACATAATATTCTCTATTCACGTAATAATCTATAAAACCAAGTGATGTTTATCTATATTTTACAATGTAGTCGAAAGCAGTGAGATATTGATCCTTTTGTAACACTTGATGTTGACGAAGAGGCCTGTTATATAAATGTAATTTACTTACGGGGCAATATCCAAAAATAGCTATAGACCGCTTGACGTTGTATAAATCATGTGATCATTATGCCACTACTAAAACGCGATTATAAATATAAAACGAATTTCACTTTAGCTATTGTGCAGCTATTATTTTAGTTCTCCACAACTAACAAGTCAGTCAATTAATATATACGCAATCACACGAGCAAGCAAAAAATGTTTATTATTATAAATTATTTACTGTTATAGTTTGCGTATGCACTTACGGAAAAACGTATATCATGTTGATTTAGCGATTGTCTAAGTTGTACAGTATGAATATGTTATGCTGAACACGTGTTTGAATTGTTCAACGAAAATTAATATGATACAAAAATACAAAAGCCTTCACATGTATAATTTATCACGATCTTCTTTCATGTGTAGAAGCAATTATTGTTGGCGCCACCGTTACAGTTGCAGGAGTAGCAATTGCTGGTATCTTGTTTCAAGCAGCCAAACGGATGATGAACAATAGAATTTCCAGTGTAAGTTTATCATTCTTGATCAGTAGTCCGTGGTTAGCATAAGATTGTTGTATGTGAAATTTTGTAACTACTTCATTTTTCTTCTATAATATTCTTTACTGCAGGTTCATTGTAATGATTATTGAGTCTTACCATTTTGTAGATCGCATTATATCGCGCAGATTCAACAAGATATTCTGTATTAGATTTCTTGTCATACTTTATTAGACATCATTCCTGACATCAATAATCGCTGGGTATTTCCATTTGCAATGTGACTTACGGTACTAATGTAGCATAAGATGCTTACTCTTTCCTATCACCTGATGTCACTGCCGGTTTATTTCGGGAATTTACATGCTTATGTTTTGTTTCTCGTCTTGTCTTTTTCTGTCCATTTTGTTTGCAACATGAGTTATTTTTTCTTTTCTTTTTGTTCTGTTCTACTTCGCGTCTTTTTGCAAACGTTTGTGGCATTGGTCTCCGAGTGGTTAAGGTAGTTGGTTTACCTGTATAATTACGGTAGTCTGTCACTTCTTGGTCAAGAGTTCCCGCCCGCGTTCTACTTGCAACTCCGCCACGAAAACTGATCTCTAGCATAACGCTGAAATACTGCTGAAATCGGCATTACACCACATTCAATCAATAAATCAATAAAATAATGCTTTTCTGTATTAATATCCTTGGCATTTCTCCTATAAATCTGTTGTTATAGCTTTATTAACCTTCTCATTGTAAGTTTTACAGTCGCAATGACGAATTGGTTGATCCGTCTGGGTGATGTATTTTTTGTGTCAATCTGCAATCCCCGTTCTTCCTTTAATGATTCTTGGTTGATTACTGAATTTCCGCCATAAGTGACACGACGAGTGTTGTATGAGATGCAGGGACTGCTTATCCTTCGGGGGTACCTGATTAAATTAAGAATATTTCCAATATAAACACGTTAATTGTTACTAATATTGCATTTATGATAAAAGAACAGTTTTATATTTCTGTAGCTTTCATCAAACAGCAACCACTCTGCAAATATTGCCCTAGATGATGTTCCACGTAGAGCTGATCTTCGTGAAGCAGTACTAGATATTGAGGTAAACTTCCCAAACATTGCTGTTTCGTAGAAATTTCCCTTTCAATAAACATGCATTCTTACTGAATTACGTCTCATATTCAAAGATTATGTTGACTTCGACTTAACATTCGAAACAATTTTGAAGTTACATTAATTTTATTTAATATTTATTGTACTATGCCAGCAACTTAAGAATTTCCGAATCTAATCAGAAACAAAGTGTGATACATTTAATACTGATTTCAATACTTCTAATAATTATGCGGTTGTCGCATTAAACTAAGATGGAGTTTCTCGTCAGAGAATATCGGCAACAGTACCGAAGCAACAGGCTGAAGTCGTAATCCAAAACTCGTGAATCAAGAGACAAGGCAAAAGCGCAGAAACATACAACAAACCAGGACAAAAACAAAAAAGAACTGAAAATCAAAAACATTTAGCAAACAAACTAAGTAGAAACAGACGACACGAGAACCAAAGCACTACGGAACAATTAAGACAAACCTAGCACGAATTATCAATTAAATCAAATAGAAATTAATGGAATTTAATGGTAATTGACTAAACTCTAGTTTTAAGGTATCTGGTGTGTTTTTTGTCAACGATTCATCATACAGGTGTCTACAATTCAACGCTCACATGACTACAACATGAGACCCGTAAATAACAAGAGGTTTTCAACTGACAGGACCGGCATCTAAGTCGGTCTCGGGGGCTCCGTCTACAGAGCTTTTCGGGTGCGTCCCAACGCTGGTGGATAGGAGAATGCCCTGCGATGCGGGGTAGACAGGTCAATACGGAAAGCCTGCCCGTGAACCATTGTAGAACTAAAAATCGACGACCTTTAACAGATACCAAACAAACCTTATCACAAATTGTTGCGAGTCGAGTGCACCCTTTGAAGAAATTTCACGAAGTAAGGCTATAAATACACTGAAGTGATCATGGATATCAAGTATAACCAAGTACAGTAACCTCTTGGTCACCTAGGGTACCAATGTTGTTAAGTAAAAAAAAATCAATAAAAGCAACTGAAAATTAAAGGTGTCTGTAAAAAGACATCATGACACTGACATCCATTTTCGGGGTATCTAAAGACAAGATATTTCATCTGGTTCATGAAAATCGTCGAAACAGCACTCAGTGCTCAACTCGACATAAATCATTTTTATCTCAATCCCGATGAACACAAATGTGGTCATTTTCACTACTAGGCCACTTATCTTACACCTATATTCAAATGCAGAAAATCCTTCAGATCACAGTGTGTATGGGTTTAAAATATTTACAATACTGCTATGTTTTTTTTTACGTTTACA
>JAOXYH010259601.1:0-15326 GCA_028566455.1 Botula fusca | reverse complement strand
GGGATCATTACTATGGTTGTCAATCTAAACTATCCCTTAGTGACCCCTACCATTCTGAATGGGATCATTACTATGGTCGTCAATCTAAACTATCCCTTAGTGACCCCTATCATTCTGAATGGGATCATTACTATGGTCGTCAATCTAAACTATCCCTTAGTGATCCATTTCATTCTGAATGGGATCATTACTATGGTTGTAAATCTAAATAACTATCCCTTAGTGACCCCTACCATTCTCTCTCACCATCCCTTGACACCCTCCATAATGTACCTACCTTCTTTATCCTCCTGATGCTGTTTGACAATCCCCTCGATGGCCTCCTGTATTGGGTCATTACTAAACTGCTTATCCATTAACTCACGTTGTGCAAATGAGTAGTCTATTTGTTGTTCTGGTTCCATGTGAGTCTGAGGACCTGTGAATTAATTGATAATTATACTAACTAATGAAATACGAGATTTGGACCAATAATTATTCATTTTTCCTGATATCATTTTACTATATCATAATTTTATGTATCATTTATTCATGGAAAATGAATAACTTCAGCATTTTGCTAGAGGTACTAATGTATTAGGATCAAATAAATTCATGAAACCAAAAAAAACTTTCTTCCTTCTCCAGTGTCACAGACTATATGAGAGGTTTTTAAAGGTGTGAAAAGTGGTCGAAATCACAAAATAATTAGCACAAACAACATTTTATACAGTTTTGACCATTGTAACATAGAAGTATATGACCTTGTGTTACATTTTCATGTGTTTTCCTTTTTTTTTGTTTGGTTTTTTTTTGTGTTTCTGTTTTGTTTTGTTTGTTGTTGTTGTTGTGTTTTTGTTTTGTTTTGTTTTGCTTGTTGTTGTTGTTGTTGTTTTAAATATTTTCTTTACATAATGTATTATAGTGTATTTATTGCTTAAACTCGCTGAGTTTCCTTCCGTAATAAAGCTTTTTTCAGTCATGATTGGGTGTGGACCTGAGTTAAAATTCAAATTTGAATTTGAATTCTTTATTCAATCAATTAAGGACCCACATCAAGTGTGAAATAATTACAAATTTCATGCCTACCCATAAAATAACCATAGACTGGGGCCTCCATGAAATATTTCTTAAATTGTGAAGTTCCAAATGTTACTATTTTTTATTAAAAAGAATAACCCCCCGTTTCCTGAGTCAAGTCGTGCAATAAAACAGAGATGTCTACCCTGCTAGAAATTAAAATTTTGCTATCCAGAATATTTTTCCAATTGGAAAACCCAGTTTTAAAAGTCCTGGAAAACCCTTAATTAATTCAAGCGATCTATAGTTATTACTTCATATTTATACAAATGCTTTGTGTTCCTGGAATCAATATGCAACTATAATAGAATGATCAATTTATAAATTTTTAAATTATTTCAAAAGGTATATTTATTAATTTTTAAATTATTTCAAACGGTATATCTAATCCTGTTAATTATTCAGTGGAGATTTTAAGATTCTTATCCAATTACAGCAATTATATTATAAAATTTACAGTAAATGCTTTGATACAGGGTAAGCCCAGAATTCAACGAGGCCCAGTAGGGATAACTTGTGTCAATACTGACCTTTCAATTTTACTGACAATGTCAATGTTCTTGTGACATCACTCGCTGATAATTTGTCACATTATTAGACTGAAAAATCATTGTCGGGGAAAAAAAATTTAATTAAAAAGTTGCTCACCCATCCCTTTTACCTAACAAACTAAAAATCAAATTGGTATGGCCTGATAGTATAACTGGAATAGGCCAATAGTCTTTTGTTATGTCTTGACCATTTGACAATGACAGTCAGACCAATCTCTACTTAGTATGTTAAATTTTCCAAGTTGCCATCTGTGACAACCTTTTCAAGAATGCCAGGAACATCTTGAACTAATTTCCGTAGAATTCCTATTATATATACTTTCTTACATTTACATATTAAACTCAATTTCCCCGTACGAAAAAACCAGGCGGAATACGCCTGTAAAATAGACGGAATCTGGTTGGTTTACGCCTGGAAATGGAAAATGACGCCTGGAAATGAGCAGGAGACGTAATTCTACATTTATTCCGCCTGGAATTTTTAGGCTTTCCAGGCGTAATTTTTTGTTTTCCAGGCGGATTTTTTTGCTTCCCAGGCGTAACTGAGGCGTCAATATGTACTTAGAAAAGTTTCTCAAATACTTTCAGCAGGAATTTTGGACTTAGAAATTTTCACCAGAATACTGAGGCGTAATTTTGAAGATAGAAAATTGATCATAATATTTCAGCAGGAATTTTGGACTTAGAAAATTTTTACTAGAATACTGAGGTGTAATTTTGAAGATAGAATTGAATTTCATAATATATAAATTCCATCTAATGACACACATGAATACGGTATTAAAAAATTAACAATAAAACGGAAAAAAAATGTAGTCAGAAATTTATAAATTTCTTCTTTACAGTATGTGTCCCCATGTAATTTATATTTGGTATATATCTTTTGGGGTAAAACTAAAATAGTTACGAAAGTGGTTTGGCAATGATTGAAGTAAACATTCAAAATGGTTCGAATTGGCCCAGTGATTTCAAATCCAAAAAGCTAAGGCTAATAAAAGAATATAGGTGTGGTTACTGTAACCTGACAATAATTTCCTACTTACAGACAATATATTTTTTTTCAGCATGTGACAGTTAACACACATACATGTACTATTTTGTTTGGCCTACCAACAACGATGGATACCCAGTGGTAGCAAAAGCCCATACGACTAAAGTGAAAAAAGAATTACATTTAATCATACTCTAATTTATTTGGAAAACGGCATACATAAGACAATCCTGAATCAACTGGTGACACATACATGCATCCTTCCTTAATGTTTTCAATTGGTACAAACTGTGTGGTTTCACTTTGCCTTACAGATAAAATGCTACAGTTATCAGAAAAATTTGCACAATTTAGTACTTCAGTGTATGCAAGAACAATTGTATCATTTTCACCTATAGGTACTTTTATAAAAAATTGTACCTTTCCAAAACAGATATTACCTCTGAATGTGTACATTATGGTTGAATTGTCACGCTTTGTCATTCTTGCATAGTCCAAACCATAAATAATATGATCAAATAATTCAATGCGATTGAATGTGGAAAACTGATCATTAACAGGTGCGAAATTTAAAAAAATACATAATTTGGCAAATTCAGTTTCTGATAAAGTTTTCACTTTTATTCCACC
This sequence comes from Botula fusca, assembly GCA_028566455.1. Lineage (NCBI taxonomy): Eukaryota > Metazoa > Mollusca > Bivalvia > Mytilida > Modiolidae > Botula > Botula fusca. Next base: position 12,095 of record JAOXYH010259601.1, on the reverse strand, counting down.
TAAAATATAAACACCCTTCTGAATCATTTCTCCTCTTTTCAAAATGTTTGGAGATTCAATTGACTTGTACAATTTATCCAACTCAGATCCTTCAACTATACACTTTTGTTTTAATTCTGGTAGCTTTTGTATAAATGATACACCTGTGATAATTTGGTTATCAATGTTTTGTGTACCACGAATCATTTTCAGCATAAAGCCGTTTTTGTCTTCAAAAGAAAAACAACTATGTGTATAGAGTGGTCCTAAACATTTAACACTATCTGGAAGATGAATGAGTTGATGAAGGTTTAATGTCATGTAACAACTATCATATAGCTGTGCAAAATGTGCATAAAAATCTCTCAACATCAATTCAGCTTTTTCAATATCAGCCTCATTAGAACCTCGTTTCAAAAGAATATGCATTGCATTTGCAAACAATACAAAATGTGCAAACCTTGAACTGTCAAGAATACCAAATAGAACTGGTGGACCAAAATACAAAAGAAAGGACCTGTATTCAGAGGCTTTCCAATATTTTATGTCACTTTCAATTGACCTAGGCGATCTTGTTATATCTAAAGTTGGACGGATGCTTTGTAATTTCTTATCGACTTCTTCAACTTTATCATGAAAACTAAAATGTTTACTTTTAAAATCTGGGGAAAACCACAATCTTAACAATAATTTCATTACACCTAGCAAGACACCATGCATATAATCAATTGCTATGCCATCTACAATATTAAACATTGGAAAAAATGTTAACCAGGATGGTCCTTTGATTCCATGAACAGAAAAGTCCGTAGATCTTTTTTCAAAATTGTCCATAGCCTTTCTTGCATCTTCTATCACATTTTCTCTTGTTCTCTTCGGACCTTTTGGTTCATCAGAAATGTAAGGAAAAACATGGGAATGACCTCTGCCAACTTTCGCAGTTTCACCTCGCTGCATGCACTTCCAACATGAAAAGGATCCGTTAAATTGTACACTATTACACAACATACATCGAGCAGGCAAGTCTGCAGTTCCACACAATAAATAAGCTTTCGTGATGAATTTTCCTTTTTCTGGTGAAATACACTCTATTCCATGATGCAACTTCTTAAATGCCTCTAGAAATGGTGCCAGAAAAGTACCCATGGACGGTTTTTGACTTCCAAACCAAAGTCCTGCCAAAATCATGTTTTCTTTCATCATTCGCAGTTTGTACGGCAATTCATTGATAACCATAAACAAGGGCCAGACTGAAACTTTACTGCTCTTAAAAACAGGCGCACCATCGGTATTGAATGTAAATGATACATTTTCTGGTCGACTTAATGGCCCGTTATTTTCACTGTATAGCTGGTACAATGAACCATCATAAATATCTTCATACACACCATTTTCCTTAGTTTGTTTAAATCTTGTCTGCAATTTATCATAAAATCCATTTTGTGCAAACAAATTCTTTACTTGTATATCAACTGGCATCTCTAGAAAGTAAAGTTTGTCATTTTTGTCAAGAGGTTTACCGCATCCTGGATAAGGACATGTAACTGCTTTCGGGTCTTTTATGTATCCTAGGCAGTGATTACAGTAATAGTGCTTAACCAACGGATTTTTCAGATTCCGAAAATATTTCTTGTACTCATGGAGGCTTGTACAAAGAATGTGTCCCTTTGGAAGAGCAAATGCAATAATATTAAGTAACTGCAAGATTGCATCTCCAACAAGATTATGTTTCATAATGAAAACGGTCAACAACAGCATGAATGCACCAACTGTTACCGATGCTCCAGGATAGAGTGGTTCTTCATCTTTATCATAACGTTCTGTATTGTTCATGTTTTCATTACCATTCACATTATCATTTATTGTGCTCTCATCAAGTTCAACATCAGAATCTTCACTACACATATACATGTCATCATCATCAGGGATCAACATAGCCTCTTCCATAAACTCTGTATGATCAAGGGGAAAGTCATGAAAATTTTGTTCGTGGGTTCTCCTTTCACACTTTAGAAGCTCATCCTCTTGAAATGCATTGTGCATGCAAAGATCAACATAATCTTTCCAAACATCATCATAATCTAGATCTGTCGACTGAAATAGAACAATATTAATATTTATTACACAGCATGCTTCGGTGAAAGTTTTTATAAAATAGTTTTAAAAAGTTTTTAATTATTATAAAAAATATACCTGATAAATAACAAATCATTACATGCTGTGTGACCTACGGAATTACCGAGTTGTTTCTTCTATTTCGCAGTTTACTCCTCACTCTTGCTGACTATTCGTGGCTTCATTTTAATTTCAGATACTATACTCACTTAAAACTGATAAAATCTTTAAATAATGACTGTAATGTATTGTGTATTACAACTATTTACATGAAAATAATGCTGGTCTGATAATATACTGGTACCAGATTTAGGAAGTTAACTAAATGGGAACCAGGACAAATCAAAAGGGGCAATAATCCTGTTATATCAAAAATTGTAAAGTTACAATTGCGACGTTGAACTAACTTGAGGAATTAATGACTCTAGGAACGAAAAAAAAATTACATTGTCTTTCGACATATAACTACCTGAACTAAGACCTTTCTTCCACTGTTCATATTTTTTTACAGAATTAGCCCCATATTTAATTTCCAAAACAAACAGGAAATTAATAACATGACTGACGATCGCCAGGAATCTGTTTTGTTACATGTATATTCTTTTGTTTTAACAAAAAGAAATTTGTTTTATTAAATGTTAACAAAATACTAATTCCAAGGCCCTCAGGATTTTTAATGTTATTTTGCAGATATTATCCTATAATAAGGCACTTACCGCATCTTCTTGATTTTGTGTACATAGCATTTCCTGGTTGTCGTCCGTTTTCGTTTCTGCAACTTCCGGAGTGTCGATATTGTAGCCAGAAGTGTCATAATCTGTCGACTGAAATACATGTAGAACAATATTAAAGTTTATTAGTTACACAGCATGCCTCAGTGAAAGTTAAAACTTTTTCTGTGCCTTCAATTATTATAAAAAATATACCTGATAAATAACAAATCATTGTATGTATGTATGCCAGTAATTTACTCATTACATACTGAGCCTGAGTGACCTACGAAAATTATGTGCAACTTAACACCGAGTTTTTTCTTTCATTTCGCAGTTTACTCCACACTCTTGCTGACTATTTGTGGCTTCATTTTAATTTCAGATACTTTACTCACTTAAAACTGGTAAAATCTTAAAAATAATGACTGTAAATTACATTATGTATTGTGTATTACAACTATTTATAGGCTGATAATATACTGGTACCAGATTTAGGAAGTTAACTAAATGGGAACCAGGACATTTCAAAAGGGGCAATAATCCTGTCATATCGGAGATTGCAAAGCAATTCCGATGTTGAACTTTAGGAAATGACTCCGGGAACAAACAAAAAATTATACATCGTCTTCGACAAATAACTACCTTAACTAGACCTTTCTTCCACTGTTATGGCGTGTACGTGTTCATATTTTTTGACAGAACTGATTAGACCCATATTTAATTTCCAAAACAAACGGGAAATTAAAAACATAAGTTGACTGACGATCATCGGGAATATGCGTCATGGTTGTTATATTCTTTTGTTTTAACAGAGACATATATGTCTCTGGTTTTAACAAAAAGAAATTCGTTTTATTAAAAGTTAACAAAATAGTGACAGGATTTTTATCGGATTTCAGCAGATATCCTATAATAAGGCACTTACCGTATCTTCTTGATTATAGTCAGAAGTGTCATCTTTAAGATTCGATTCTAGCGTTTCTATTTTTCTGTAAGGACCACGTCTTCTTTTCTTAGAAGTTGATGGTGTCGCCATTATTATTTGCGTTCATGTGACTACATAGTATACGAAAACGAGGATGCATATTGAAGCTTAAGAGGCGAAACTGGGGTTTGCAAGTTTCACGTGTGTTTAAGTGATAAAAAAATGATCAAAAATAATATATATATAGTATAATATAATGTTCGTATATTTTATTCTTAAAAAAAACATCTAATTATTTTCGAATCAACTGTATCGTTTATCATTTTTTTCATAAATGTGATCACTAATAGTTACACTCCACATCACACCTCCCATTGCGACCTCTTTATATTACCAGAGCTTCAGCAGGAAACCGCGTCATGCGCGTGTCATCCGATATCCCAACTCAAATTTGAATTGCCAGAAAACGAAGAACAGTCGGAGAATAAAATTAAAAAAAAAACGCGAGATAGTTTGTGGCCACGATGTTTGCCTGCATATTTTTTCAGGAGGACACCAGTTTAAGTGTTGTCGGGAAAAATAACAAAAATCTGACTTTGAAAGGAGATTTTAAACCAAGAGAAAAGGTGGAAATGACATGGCCTGGAAAACCTGGGACCTCAAAGCAGCTTTACCACGGAACTATCGTGAAAACTGGAGAGGAACATGGTGAGAAAAAACTTTTTTATTCATTTTTACACAATAATTTGGTTTAAATAGAAGATTTAGATTACCCTAAACTAACAAATATAAGAACATGTACCTAACATATCGACCCCTTCCCGTCAGTACTGTTTGCAATTATGCATACTTTATTTTACATATTTTTCATAAATCACTAGAAAAATTCTCGTTGAATTGCAATTAATTTCAAACTCGTTTTACTGTGGCATTTTCACAAATTATTTGGGTCAATGTATGTGTACCAAATTATAGACATGATAGATAATTTTTCTTCCCGCTGTGTACGAGCTGTGTAGACATCTTACTCAAAATATTTCACAGCAATTTTGGTTTCCGTCTATTAAATGTCAGAATTGGTTAAATTCAACATATTTATACAGATACAAATGAAGATACTGTCCATTTTTATCGTTAAGAGTGTGTTGGGCTGCAAGTTCACACCGGAAAAATATATACCCGTTACATAATCAGATGATGCTCAGTGACCAGCTGTGTTTGTTTACGATTTTTACTGGACAAAGTAGAACACACCATCATTGTATAACGCCTAAATAAACATGTGTTAAATATATGTGCACGCCGGTGTAGGAACTTAATGATTAAAGTTCGGAAGTTAAGTGTACACTGATTAAGTTTTTAAAACCTTTCATTTTTGCAGCATTTTTGTTGGTAAACGTTTTTTATAGGTCCAATAAACTAAGAAAATATTTATTTTAATATACAGCTGCAAATTCATATAATGGTGTATATTATTCAGCTGAAAACAAATCTACATAAAAGAAAAGTAGGGTACGTTACACAGTTTTTTTTTTAGTGTTTAGGAAACCTGTGCAATGACAAAAGGTTTTATCCGTTATAAAATTTGATATTAATTCGAAATATATTCTGAGGCAACGAATACTGTATCCAGTATTACAAGTTTGTGACAAAAAATATCGCTACCGATTTTTTCAAGAAAGGCTAAAGTGATGATGATTAATGAGAGGGTGGACAGGGTGGTCGGGAACCGGGAATGAAACAGGAGAAAATTAGGAGGGAAGCGGGAGTATAAAGAATGTAAATGAGGAGTGAAGCGGAAGTAAAGGTAAATGAGGGATGCGGGAGTCAGAGGGTAGGGAAGCGGGAGTCAGGGGGGGCGGCGGGAATTGGTGACGCCCTGTCCACCCCTCAATAATGGTCAGGACTGCTATTTTTTGCAGATATTTTGTTAATGTGACCCCATACTACGTGGTACAAACAATATATATATATATATAGTATAATTGCGTTGCTGTTCTTGGCACCTTCAAAACTTCCGATGCGGGTAGAAAAAAAGGGGAAAATTTCGAGTATACAGGCCAGTACAGGTGCGTGGTATTTTTTGGGGGAGGGATGTAAATTTTCAAATTTACTAATTTTTATGGTAATTTTATTTTGGGGGGGTACTCGAAACATTGGTATTTTCAGAGACATATAAACACTGTGTTTATATGTCTCTGGTATTTTCATATTGTAAATTTAACAAAGAATGGCAAATTTTGATATATTTTGCTCATCTCAAACCAAACTTGACTTGTAAGTTACGCCAGAGACATATACATGTTGATATATTTTGCTTATCTCAAACCAAACTTGACTTGTAAGTTACGCCAGAGACATATACATGTAAACACAATGTGTTTATATGTCTCTGGTTACGCGATGGCCTGTGTTTAACATGTTTAAAAAACTAAACATATCACTTAATGTATTATAAGATCTTCCGTTTTGATTAATTATGTTACATTATACTTCAAACCAGAGACTACAAAGGGACTACAAACTTCCACGAAAAATAGCCGAACTCGGGCGCGAACTCCAGGCATTGTCACGTCATGGTGAAAAAAGGGAGGCAACTCTTCCGTTTTCGAAATTAAAAACACAAGTGTGTATTTTCAGATCAAAGGTATTTAATTTTAAAATCGATCGAAATTAAAAACACTTGTGTATTTCAGTTCAAAGGTATTTAATTTTAAAATGGGGCCGGAATGACCTGAATTCGATGGCAAGAACTACTTGCATGGCGAGATCTACTCTGTCTTTATTTTTTTTCATGGTCATTAAACTAATTTGTAAGCAGTATTGTAAAACAATGTACATTGACTTTTCAGAAGAGGAAGATCTCAACAAGTTTGCGTTGCAGGCCTACAATGCAGTATTAAAAAAACACACAAAAGAAAGCCCAGATGAACAGCTTGAAGAGCCACCTGAAGAGCTATACACTTTTGAACTAGGAAAAAAGCAACCTACCAAGAGAAACAGGACTAAAACAGGCAGACTCGTCGAATCCATAGAGCAAGATGAAGAGCTCAGTCCAAAAAAGAAACAGAGTAAAAAAGTGTCCGACCAAAATGAAGTCCCTGCATGTTCAGCAAAAGAGACTAACAAAAGCAGGAAAAAGGCTCCTGAAGGAGCAGCAGAAAAAGTGGTAAAAAAACAACCTGCAAAGACAGTGAAGAAAAAAAGTGAAATGTCAACAGCTCATCAGACCGGACTGCAAATTTTAACAGCAGGAATAGAGTTATTAAATCAGTTTGATATCCCAAGATCAGATCGGTCACCCGAGAAGAATCCTGACCACCAGCTGTCACCAAGTACAGAAACAACAACAGGGTCACCCGTGAGGAATAATCCGAAGCATCAGTCGGCAAGTACAGAAACAACAACAGGATCACCCGTGAGGAATAATCCTAAGCATCAGTCGGCAAGTACAGAAACAACAACAGGGTCACACGTGAGGAATAATCCTAAGCATCAGTCGGCAAGTACAGAAACAACAACAGGGTCACCCGTGAGGAATAATCCTAAGCATCAGTCGGCAAGTACAGAAACAACAGGGTCACCCGTGAAGAATAATCCTAAGCATCAGTCGGCAAGTACAGAAACAACAACAGGACTGACATCTACATGGAGTGTTTGTAGGAATGCCATGTTTGAGGTGACAGCGCCATCGAATATTGCACCTAGTACTGTTTGTAATTCGAGTACAAATATGATTCCAGGTAAATGGTTGTGATAGAGATAGCTTTAAGGCCAAGTAAAATAATAGGTGTGGTTCTCATGTAACTCGACCGTCCCTATTTTGAATGCCGACCCTAGCAAATTTTATTGTTAAAATGAAGAATAAAATTATATGATCACCTGATTAACTGTTCACAAAAGCTTCAGTTTGTATAATCGCTAAACTTGGTTGAAAATGTGAACTATTTCAAAATTTGTGATAACTAAAGAATTTTTTTTTTTAAATAAAACTATTGCGGACCTGCGAACCGGAACCCTGCTGTTTTTTTCATCAGGTATACGGATCCACAACTTTTACTTTGTTTGTCCATATCATAAATTTTTTTCCTAATAACACCATGATTTTTTTTTGTTTTATTGTCACATTTATCTCTACTGTAAAGATAGTGAATATTTTGTTGTGTTGGATCATTCTATAGTTAAAGTCGGTTTCACTTCCTTTAAATAATGGAAAATTTCGTCTTGTCGTTTGTTCTTTCTTCAATGAAAATAGAATTTTGCTTGGATACGAGGAATGATCGTGCATTACAAGAAATCAACACAAGAGAGATTTCAAACGCCTGTTTTTCTGTAAACAGATGAAATTTCAGTATTTTTTTAAACGACAAGAAAACTAAGTCATGGGCTAATTTCCAACTAAAGGGTGATTGGGACAGACGACTTCATTGAGCGGTGCACTGGTACAAAACACTATCAAAACTATTCTGTTATTTCTGTACATTTTTTTTAGTATTTCCTGAAATGTTCACTATAATATATACGACATAATAAATGTCAACACAATGGTCTCTTTCGTGGGAAGTTGGTTTTAACGTAAAGAAGTTATCTGTTTCATTCTATTTGTCAATCTAGTAAACAGCAGTATATAGTTTTATATGACTTTTTTAACTGTTGTTACATCAAAACAGTTCTGTTTTTGTACCTCTGGTAGTATATTATGATATAAATACAGATTACTGTAAATTCAGAAATGAAATGAGATGTTTTTATAAATGCTAATAATGCAATAGGACATTTGTCACGTAAATACAAACTCACAATTTTCTTAGTAAAAACTGTTATAACATTGAATGAAATAGCAATAATTAAAATCACATTTTAGATGCTTTTCAAGGAATTGCAATAATAAATGCGCACATTAATGACTGAATTTACAGTATGCAGGTTATTATTCATTAATTGTTGCAACAATAGAATGGACAGCAAAAGCTTATGATGCTTATTTTTTTGGTATACATGTACATGTACTCCTATAAATTATGCAAATGAATACATGTCAAATCAGAAACAAATATATACATATATAATACAAGATATTTTCTCATCATTCTAGCTCCTTCTGGCAAAGTACTCGAAACAATTCAAGGGCTCCTGAAGCCAGATGTTCAGGATTATCTTAGAAGGCTGGTTTCTGCTGCTACAACACAGCAGTATGAAGAAAAGGTATACTTTTGTAGACTATAATTGCATTACCTGGGGGTCTCAATGGGGGAGTCCCTTTCCCGCGATCACGCTTATATTTTAGGGCTTTCATGTTTTCACGACGTGAAAATGTTTTACATAGACTCTTAAAGAAAATATATTTTCACGGATCACGTTTAAAATATTATATCAATCCCGGATCACGCGAGGGGTTGCTTCACGTTTTCACGGTCATATATTCGGACAATCCCGCGTCACGCGTACTGAAAATGACCGATCACGCATCACGCTTAGACCCCATTGAGACCCACTTACCTGACTGGGCAAAGTTAAGTGGTACATTTTTGTAACAGTAATCACCATATTTTTAACACTGGTTGTCTCATTTTAACAAAGCCATGCTCGGTCAGGTCAATATGTTTCAACAATACCTAAGTTGAAAATTTGCATTCAATAAATAATTGTCTTGAGCTAATGTAAATATAGTAGACTTTTAGCTTTGTTAACTCTGTAACTGATCATCACTCATACATTGTACCAAAATTATTGTGTATGAAAAACATTTTTTTCCTGAATGATCAGGATTTGATTGACCTTTATTCATTTTTAATCCTATATGGAAATTGCTACCCTTTTATAATAAAACTGTTGTTCAAAGAGAGTATTAATGTTGTTTGGCATTTACATGTGTATGTATGTATATTTGTTGCATCTTTATTTTTACAGCAATACACAGACTTGGAAACCAGCTGTACAGATCCACCAAATATCAGCTTTGAACCGGCTTTTGAACACCCGTACAACAGGAACTTTCCTCAATCAGATTATGGACATGAGTACACTGGCCAGATGAGACAGACATCTTCAAGTACGTTCCCTGCTGTCCAGCTGATGCCACACTCAGCATGCTCAGACCAGTTCAATTCCAACATACCAAATACAGGTTTTCAACAATTTCAAAACTTCAGTTCTGACCAACAGACTTCACACTCTGCGACACATACATACGGTTCACAAGAACAGCAGGTGCAGCAGATGCCTTCAGCATCAGCAGTGGCAATTGAGTCCGATCATGATATACCACAACTCAGACGTTCACCAAGGAAAAAAAAGACCAATACCATGAGTACAGAAGAGGATACACAAAAGGTATTTATTACCGCTAATATAATTAATTTACTATTCTATTAAAGATTTGAGGTTAAATAAAAAAAACCAAAAAAAAACAATTATTTGCTAGGTAGGTATGGAAATGGAAAATGATAAAAACTTTTTGATATAGTTAGTATACTGTAAAAAATGCATATTGCTAGATGTTCTAGGTAGATTTTTTTTCAGTGAAATTTGTAAAAAAGGAAACTTTAGCCAGATGAAATTGATAGGCCTGCAAAGCATTTGTTTTGGGTACCTGGATTGCCAATGTAATCTTAAAATCAATAAATTTAACCATTGCATTAGAATAGAGATAACTGTATTGTATTTGAATACTTGCCGACGTCAATCGTTGATCTTGCTGTCGCAAATTGAGTTTTCTGGCGACATTAAAATCTAAGATTGACTTCCGCAAGTATTCAAATACAATACAGTTATCTCTATTCTAATGCAATGGTTAAAATAATGCCTTTATTTTGTTTTTTTATATCCAGAAATGTGTGCAATTGCGCACAGAGTTGGGGCAAGTAAACCGTGTAATTTACCACCTGAAAATTTGAACGTCAGACAATCAGATGTGACGTTACATACTGTGTTGGATTAGAATAACATTTTGTTTGTTTGAATTTCAGGTGAAAATATTAGAAGCCTATGACGTCTTTGTTTGCAAAGATGGTCTGAGGAAAGCAATTTCAGCAGCCAAGAAGTCATCCAAGGCAGGATACACTCTGTGCTACAAATTGTTGAGCGAGGTGTTCTCCATACAGGAAATGGCACTGTCTCGTGGCCAGGGAATCTCTGCTGCAAAAGAAGGGGACCTGCGTGTGCCGCTAGATAAACATAAAGTTGCTGCTCTGAAGGGTATAATTTGCTCTGCTCAATTTTAGGGAATATGATACCTAATTCAACTGCCACTCATAATGTTATAATGTTGAGGATCTAAGAAGCTAGTTCAAAATGTTTACTTAAATATGTTCAAGATAATGAGATCAATTGTACATGTATTAGATACATTGTACAGCTAAAATAAGGCAACAATTTAAAAGATTTATCATGTAAATGGTGTAAGGCATAGATTATTTTTATTCCTCCAAATTGAAAACCAGAAGTATTAAATTGAAATATGTATTTCTAATTCTATTGCAATTGTTCTTATTTTGTGTTGTTGTTTTTCAGAGTATGCAGTTGTTTGGTGTAAGAAGAATGGATACCATCCACCCTCGGAACAAAACCTGAATGATGCCATTACGGAGAGGATAAGTTATGCCAGAAAGCAGATGAAAAAATGATATAGCTGGACAATTTGTTAACATGTGTTAATAACACAAAAACAATAATGAGTGCAACATGACATTTGTTTGTTTACTTTTAAAATTGATTGAAATTAGTTTTTGAGAAAATGTATTGCATTTTAGAGGATACGTTATGTTGTGTTATGAAGAGAAAAATGCTGACATTTCCTATTAGATTGTGAAATTAATTCCTGTTGTGGTTTTATTTTATCCCATTAACTAAAGATGGGATTGATAGAAATTGCTGTCCTTTCATTCATCAGAATAATTTCCAAAAAAGGGGGAGGGGTCATTTGTAAATTTTTTCTAGGCGGAATTTTCATTTTTCCGGGCGTCATTCTTATTTTTCCAGGCGTCATTTGATTTTTTTCCAGGCGTCGTTTAAATTTTTTACGGGCGTCATTTTTTATTTTTCCAGGCGTCAATTTCACATTTTCCAGGCGTAATTTAATGATTTTCTGGGCGTAATTTTAAATTCCAGGCGTAACTCATTTGCATATTTCGGCCTCTATTACGCCTCTTTTCCGCCTGGTTTCTGCCTGGTTTCCGCCTCAAAGTGTTATTACTATATAAGATAGAAGGAAAATTTTACGCCTGGAATCATAACTATATGACGCCTCAGTTACGCCTGGTTTACGGGTGGAACTTTTCGTACAGGATCGAAACATGAAATTATGTCCAGTAGTCATGTTGGAGCAAAATTTACACATAAAAATGGTATCCGCAGTGTATCGA
>JAOXYH010258493.1:0-15328 GCA_028566455.1 Botula fusca | reverse complement strand
CGTTGCATTTTTATCACATTTCACGAAACACGACAAATAACGACCTCCCAGCACGGTAACACGGGAAATAAAAAACCTAACATGTGTGCACGAAAATAACCCTGTACCACCCTCTTATAATTACAGTCCAAGCAATTACAGAAAACTGTAACATTAGTTTTCTATAATATATCAACTTATCAATATGAACAGGGGTAGTCTCCCTTCTATTGATTCTCCATTATTACAAAAAACAGTAATATAAATATTGTAAAGATTTGATTACCTCCCTTATGAATACAAACAAAGTCAATTCCCATAAAAAGTTTAATTGTTGTAAGTAGACGTACATCTTATCATATATAAGTTACGTAAAATACCAAAAATGACAATGAAAGAAAAAATATGAAAAGTGATAATTGGCAAATAGAAATGTTCACAAAATAAAGAACCCCAATTGAAGTAATGTGAAAATAATCAAGATTAGTATCATATAAAATATTTTGAAAAGGCGCAAAGAAATGCAAAGCTTTAATGCTGTTCATGAGTTTTAAGACAAACATAAAGTAGCACAAGTTAGATAATTTCACTACTGTATATAACTCATTATGTAAACAATAAGAATAATTAAGAAATCTACGCACAGTATGAGAAAAGATAAATTGTTATTTCATTTCCTCAATTATTTATTTTATATCTATCACTTATGACTGCATTTTCATTTAACTGTAAAATTTTCAATTCAGTTACATATTAATAATCATATTTTATTGCTCAAATAACAAAGCAGTGGGATTGGGCACAAGTTGTAACAACATTATTGAAGCCCTTCCCTACAATTTACATCATAGAAAATGACAGCAATAGTGAAAATTACATGTAATTATTTTTTTCAGGAAAAAACAACTGTTTACACACACACACACACGTAATATTACAATCTATCTCGTTTATGAGGTTGAAATCTACGAATGGCAGCATCATATGGCACTGGTTTCAAGCCATTCATAGAGTCCCCATCAAAACAATTATATATAACAATATTATATATAATATATTATGTATATTATATATATATAGCCTAGACAAATTCTTGTTTCTCTATTGGGCAGCAGCAGCATCAGTGACACCAGGGTATGTGCTACTGCTGTCAAACAGAGAGCACAAACAAATATAAAAGAAAGATACACAAATAAATGTTAAGTAAATAATGAATGATTCTAAAACAGATATATTTTTGCCTGGAACAGATAGATAGCCATACACACAAACAAGCACATTCATTCATTACCGGCTCTCAAGGGAGCCGGTATAAAAAGTCAGACGCCGGAAGCCAGTAAGAAATGATTGCCGACAGTGTTATCATTGGTCAATAAGAGATCAACAGTGCCGCAGATTAAAACAAGAGAATTTTCGATTGGATGAAATTATGGTTACTCTAAATTAATGCACAAAACCCGTACGCGAGGTCGGATTTATTTCACCATAATAGTGTTGTGCATTTGAACAACAGTAAAGTGATCATTTAAATTGTGACAATGCACTTAAAAAACTATCACAGTACATACAATATCTTAAAACAAAATTCATATTTTGTGTGAAACTAGCATATTTATGTGAAACTGAGTCTTTTATTTCTATTCTTAGAAAAAGTGTAACACATATGTTACCTGTGACGAATGAAATGAACATGTATATTTAGTTTCGAATGAAGTATTCTTAATTGTGATACATAATTCATTATTCGTAGAAAACCATTTAAAAAACAAACTTGACAATTTCCGTGTGAAAAATTATATTACAGATATGTTTACCAAAATTACAAGGTACGCAAACATCGCTATATATATTTTTTCCCACGGTTTTATTGTTAGCGTCTTTTCGGAAGAATCTGGGTCAAAGAAAAAGTTTGCAGAAAGAATTAGAAGATTTATCAGCAAAGGTATGTATAAATATGATTTCATGTGTACAAGGTAGCATACATCAAGCATCAAAATACAGTTATGGCAGTGGTTTTCAGTGTACAATTATTGCAACAGTTGCTTTATTAGCATTGTATCATGGTCCTTATGAAAACCCACTGTTATGGACGCAATCTTCTATAGATGACATTGTCATTTCAGGCAGTACATTATATGATAGGCTTCTTTATCCACAAACACCAAGGTATTTATTACACAATGAAGTTCCTAATATTATACAATTGTGGAATGACATGTTCTATGTAAATGTATATGATGAGATCTTTAATGGTGTGGTTGGTTACAGTGGCAACAATGATGCATTGTCTGTTGATATTTTAACTGCTTTGACAAATGCCTTTCAAATATCTGAAAGTGTCCTTTTCACATCAGGTGAATTAACCACCAGCTTATTCACATATTCAAATAGAATTTTCTTGTTTGACTCGCACGCTAGAGACTTCAGAGGATACCCAAATGCATATGGTGCAGCTGTATTATTAAGCTTTAGGAGTATTTCTGATGCTGCCTCATATATTACAAATCTATATCATGGTCAGGAATTTAATTTGTCCCCAGTGCTTATAAACACTATTACTGAAGGTAGACACACTCATGATATGGCAAATATTTCTCATATCAGTGAACCAGTTGTTCATACTAATATTAAAGTTAAATCAAGTACTCAGTCTATTTCCAGGATGAATGCCAAATGTGCTAATGAAACTGTCCATGTTGCCAAAACTGCATTGTTTAATCACACTTATGCTTGTTCAAATGAATCCACCACTTTTCCTGATTTATTTGAGATCCCTCTTGAGCAAGATGCTAAGTATATGCCTTTAATACAAGTTGAGCAGTTGTGCTGTAATTCTTGCTCAAATGATGTAAATGTAACAAAACCAGCCTTGTTAAACCACACTTATAGTTGTACGAATGAATCTACCATGCACACTCATTCAAATGAAATGTTTTTTGAGCAAGATATTAAGTATGAAGCAGAACCTTTAATAGAAGATGACAAATTAGGATCAAATTTATGTCTGAATGAAACAAAAACTGTATTGTTAAACCAAACATATACAAATAAATCAACAAATTGTACTGATTCATTTGAAATGTTACATGAGCAAGATATTAAGTATGTAGCAGAACCTTTATTACAAGACCGCAAACATTTGCAACAGTTACACAAATCTTTTTTCAAGAGAATTGATTTAACAAATACAGATTTGTTTTCAAGCAATTACAATGAAAACCAATCTGCATGTAATATGACAGACCATGTTTTAATACGGACAGATTCAAATCAGGATGAACATAACAGAGTAAATGCCAATTTACATGTGGAAATTACAAATAAAAATCCAGTTTGTTCAAATTCTTTTACAACATGTGAATCAGCAATACAAGTGCCTGATGCAGCTATATATAATTTTGTTGATCATTTTTGTGATCAGGATTTGATTGTTTGTACTACATGTAGAAGTATTGGAAATTGTACTTGCAATATTTTAAACTGCAATAATATTGAAGTAAGCAATATTATTGATCATAATTACTGCCTCATGCAAACAGAGAATATAAAGGAAGTATTATGGAACATGCAAATACATAATCACACTTACTCACTGCCTGTCATGAATTTGAAAACATTTTCTAGTGCAAATAAATTATTAAAGAAAACTAAAAAACCTGTTTCTAAATCTAAAAAATCAACATTTACTAAGGACAAGGAAAAAGAAAAGAATCGCAGTGTTGAACATAATCAGAAAACAAATAATCCAGAAAATTTGTCAAGCTTTCATAATCATTGGGATCTTGGTATACTTGATAAAAACTTTTTGAAACATTTAAAAGAAATACCTCAGTATACATGTTGTTCCTGCGATAGATTTCTTTTCAAAGACCAGATCTTTAAAAGCAAAAGATCATATGATTCATTTAGAATAGCATGCGAAGATATATTATGTGGTTTCTGTTACAGAGCATTGTCATGTAATAAATTACCTTACAGAAACATGCATTTTAATAATTTATATTCAGGTGAAATTCCTAGAGAATTGCAAAATTTAACATGGGTTGAGAAGCGTATGATTAGCAAAATCAATATATTTTTCACCCTTGTTGTTTTACCATGTTTTCCTGTTGGACAGTATGCACAAAAAGGTTTCGCTATTCATTTCTTAAATGACATTTGTCAAGTAAATATGCAACTTCCTAGGTTAAAACATGATGCTGGAATAGTTTGCTTTCATTCTGAACATGACGTAAAAACACTGCCTTTCAGAAAACAAACAGTCTTGAAAGCATTAAATTGGCTCATTGACAATAACTTCTTGTACAGAAATATCAGTAATCCATCTTTCAGTAATGAAGATAGTTACATGAATTATACTACACACAATTCAAAAGATAACGATCAATTAGTGCATGAACATCATGAGATTCTAGAATATGGTGTTATTAACACAGACTACCCAGATGAACAAAATAAAAGCAATGACTTCAATTTGAATACAGTGAACATTTTACCAGGCAACAATTCTTCACCAATAAATTTCTTGTATTATAAAAATGCAGAGGGGCATGCATTTCCTTGGCTTTTTCCCTATGGCAAAGGGGGATATGATTCTCTGCGTGAAAAAAAATTAACGTTGAATCAATATTACAAAGTTAGACTTTATGCAGCAGATGCACGTTGGCGTAAAAATATAACATATCTTTTACATGCCACAAATACTTATGAAAAAAATACTCTTTCTCAATTAATAGCAGTCTATCTAAGAGTTCATAAAGGTAGCAATATATCAAGTCCTATGTTTACTGCTGCTGATCTACAAAATAATGTTGATAATACAGCTTTTAAGGAGAATTCATACATGTTTTTAAAAAAAATAAGGGGTACAGCAGCTTATTGGAAAAATGCTCTACTGAATTTATTAGCAATGATTCGAAATATTGGACCTCCAACCTTATTCATGACATTGTCAGCTAATGATTACCACTGGATAGAACTTGCAATGACACTGCAACTATCTAAGGACCAAAACATAAATATATCATCTTTGCCAAATGATGTAAGAAGAGATCCTTTTATGACTGCAATTCATTTTGAGAGGCGATGGAGAGCTTTATTTAAACATGTTTTGAAAGGGCCATCCAAACCTTTAGGTGAAATACTTGATTATTTCATACGTGTAGAATTTCAGGCAAGAGGTAGTCCACATTTACACATCTTCTTGTGGATAAAAGATGCACCATCAATAGAAACTGCTAAGGATGAAGATCAAGTAGTATCATTTATTGATAAAGTTATATGCACACAAACTCCAAATTCAGATGTCAACAATGACTTGCATACACTTGTTAAAACATTACAAACACATTCCCATAGAAAGTATTGTCAGCGTCGAGGGAAATGTAGATTTCAATTTCCATATCGGCCTTGCGAATCAACCAAACTGATAGCTACAACTAATCTAGGTTTAACAAAACATAAAAAATTTTATGAAACAAAAAGATTAGACACAGATACAATGATTAATGCATATAATCCAATAATTTTGCAACATTGGCGAGCAAATATGGATATACAGATGATAGGTGGTGTGTATGGTATTGCATGTTATATATGTAGTTACATCTGCAAATCTGAACCTGATACTCTTAAAAATGCTCTGTCAGACTTGTTTACATCTTTTCGCCTTCAACAGCCATCAAAACCATTGCGTGATAAAATGTTTTCAATAGGCATGTGTGTATTAAAGCATCGCACATTATCAGCACAAGAAGCAGCTTATAGATTAAGTGATCTAGATTTTATCTGTAGTACTAGGGAAACAATTTATCTCTCTGCATTACCACCAAACAGACAATACAGAAAATTGAAAACTAAAACAGAAATTAATAACATGCCTTCAAATAGCACTGATATATTCTGTCCAAATATAATTGAGGATTATCATAGGCGGCCACATTGTTTAAATGATATATGCTTATTTCATTTTGTCCAGCAATATAAAAAGCAATATGGCAAAATATCTAAAAATGCACTGAAATTACTAAATTCAAATCAACATGTTATAAAGAGAAATAAAGCGGCTGTTGTTAGAATACACCAAGCAGCGTTCAATACAGATGATTACTTCTATGGCTTAATTTTACTATATTTCCCCCATCGCGCATTCACTGAAATAGTTGGTTCAGAGAAAAATGCTCAATGTGCTTTTATGAAGAAGAAAGAGTTCTTTGATCAAGCTAGCTTGGATAGTTGTTTCACATCACCATCAATTGAAAATGCTGTTCGAGCTATTCAGTTATCTGACTTGCCTGATTACTGTGATATTATACCACATTCTCATAATGACAATGAAGAAAGCCTTATTTTGGATAATGAAAACTCATCACAAACAGTAAATCCTGAAACAAATAATATTGCTGTATCATTACAAGATCATAACGAATGTGAACAAACTGATTTAGAATGGCACAATCTTTTAATAGGTACCAATTCTGATGATTTACTGCTGTTGTATGAAAGGCTAACATCTGATCAAAAACATGTTTTTAAATATGTTCATAGACAGTTCAAGCAGAAAAATATTTTTCACATTTTTATAACAGGAGGTGCGGGGGTTGGTAAAACTTTTCTCACATCATTTGTTGTTCAGTGGATTAGATCATGCACTGCTTATCGCAGTGGCTCTGACCCTGTTTGTCTATGTGCACCTACAGGTATAGCATCATACCATATAAAAGGAACAACAATACACAATGCTTTAAAATTACCAGTTCAACACAGCTGGAATACTACATACTTGGAACTAGGAGCTATAGCAATGCAAAAATTACGTAAGCAATTTGAACACATTCACACATTAGTAATAGATGAAATCAGTATGGTAAGCAGTACTCAACTAACATTTATCCATCGTAGATTAACAGCAATAAAAAAGAATGAATTGCCATTTGGTGGTTTAAATGTCATAGTAGTTGGAGATTTTTTTCAATTACGTCCTGTAAGAGGTACATATGCTTTCAAGAATAACTACCTGTGGCATATGTTCAAATGTTTCATTTTGAAACAAAACATGAGGCAATCCAATGATTGCTTGTATGCTCAAATGTTAAACAGAATAAGAATTGGTAGACATACACAGAATGATGTTGAACTTTTGAAGTCCCGTTTAACAACTGTAAATAAAGTGGTTGATCCATCTATGCTGCACATATATCCAACTAGAAAAGAAGTAGATGAGCATAATAAAAAAATGCAAAATACATTAAGCTGCAAATTATACAAATACATTGCTACACATACATTTTCAAACAATGACATTGGTAAAAATCAGAATGTTACACAGGAATTTATTCCACCAGATGACAGAGAAGCTGGTGGAATACCACTTTCTGTTGAAGTATCAGTAGGAACTAAGGTTATGCTAATAAGAAACTTGAATGTAGAATATGGTTTAGTAAATGGAGCTATCGGAATTGTTCAAAATATCCCAACTGACCTTGACAACCATACAATAACTGTTCATTTTCCAAACTTGCATATACCTGCTGCAATGACTAATACTACAAGTTCAGTCCAGATTCCTAAATATGACCAAGAATACTTATATAATGGTAGATATATTATCAGAAGAAACTATCCATTGATACCATGCTGGGCTACAACAATACATAAAGTACAAGGCCTCTCTTTAGATAAGGCTGCAATATCTATTGGATCATCAATTTTTCAAAGAGGACAGTCATATGTTGCTTTATCTAGAGTTGAAACATTAGCTAATTTGTATCTTCTTGCATTCTCTGAAACTTTATTAACATGTGATCCAGATGTAATTAATGAATATTTATCAATGTATCTGAGTTCCCATGACAACCAATAGACCACATGTAGACATTGTATATATCTTTTTTAACTTGCATACTGAAGCTGTCTAAATTTAGTCAGGGAACATCTTTTAAATAGATTACTTAGTTGAAGCTGATGCAAGCCTCCATCTGTCTCATAAAAAAGGCTATACAAAAGGGTTGTCCACAATACATGTACATACTAGTACATAATTTCATTAAACAGTCAAAAAAATTGACCTACCAATCCTATTTTCTTTTTATTATGTAACGGTAAACACATATTTTTTGTTTAGCCTTATTCTGATTCTCATTTTTTGCCCATTGGAATGAACTAAAATCGAATGATCAGTAGAAAGCAAAGTTGTGTACTCTGTGTTTAGTTGATCCTATTGATTTCTTAACCCTTTCTACAATCCCAGTTTTCCAGGATCTGACTTCAGACAGCCAATGATGAGTCCCGGAAATTTGGGAATTTCTATATGTTCTATATAATTTTTGGGAGGAAAGAGTTATCGTTCTTTGGTTATTTTCTGGTTTGAAGGAAGTAAGATGGTGGTTGCGTTTCTTAAAAACAAGTGTGAAATAATAGGAAAAATTATAAATATTATTGGAATTAGTTGAGATAGAAATATTTGAAAAGCTTTTAAAGGATTTGATGCGATAACAATGATATTTTCCAGTAACGTCTGTATTTTAAGTAAAAAGCACTTAACTGCACATCAGTTTGATGACTTAAATTCATTCAAGTAACTTTTTTCATGTTTTGGGTAAAAATTTGTCTTTTGGGAACTTTGTTCTGGATCTTCTATACGTTAGTAAGAAAAATATGTGAACTGTCAAATTATTCATTATACAGGTTACATAACTATATATGTGTCAAAAAATTGAAGAAATCAGTGAACTTTGCATATTTTATTACTATTACATGTACTATACCTTTCATTTTACATCTGCAACCTTTAAGTTTAATTGAAAACAATGTAAATCAGAGCATATGCATACTCCTTCACAGCAATGTAAAATTAACAATGTATCTTAATTTTCCGACAGATGGTTATTAAATTGGCTGATGTAAGAAAATTGGAACCAGAAAAACCATGTCTAGAAACCTTGCATGTAACCATATTTGATAAGTCCGCAGTAACTACATACAATGGCAATAGAACCATGGCAACAGTTATATTGGCAGATGATACACATTATATGAAGGCATTAGTATATGACATGGACACGTTAGATCTGATGACAGTGAACGGAGGGGTGCAACTCCAGGATTTTATTCCGAAAAAAGAAGAGTGAGTAAATATCAATATTTTAAGGATACAATATCAAAAGGATATTATATATCTAATTTATTCATAGATTAGAAAGATGACTTTTAGGCTGTCTCCCCTTCTCAGCTATCTTTACTCTGCAACAGTATGTAGAAATAATTATATATTTGGTAAATAGTTTAGACGTGACTCTTACAGTATGTATCTCTCCTTTTCAGTCTCAGATATCAACTTTTTGTTTGATGACAATAAATTTTTAACATGTTTATACCCAGGCAAAACATTTTTCATCGAAGACTCGCATATCAGTTTCAATTTATGTAGTTTGTTTATATGATTTTATGAACATCAAGTGTACATATGTAAAAATTATAATAGTACCAAAAGTACATGTAACAATTTTTAAAATGCAAAAGATCATACATATGACAAATGTATTTAAATTATCTTTTCAGACAAATAGTGATCAATAGGATGACAAAGTGTTTCATTTCAAAGCCAGTGGAAATCCCAGAAAAAATCAAGGAAACACTTCAACACCTCATCTTTGAGAAAACATTTGATACAGTGTCGGCTGCTCTTTCACCAAAAAAGACCCAAGTTGGCAATATAAAAGGAATTATAGCAAAGGTATCTTAATAAATTATTCCAATCTTATAAATTATTTGTCTCGAATATTGAGTATTTGTCTGTGTATTCTTCAAATCCAAAACCACAAAATTCTTTTATAGTTTAAGTCGAGATAATAATCCTTAAAGGTCGGATAGCTATAATATACGTTTTTTGTAATTTCTTTTTTACAATAATTTTTGCTTCATGATGTTTTCAATTTGTATTAATTCAGACTTCACCAATAGAGAGAAAAAGAATCAGAGCTACTGGAGAAATGGTATCCTTTAAAAAACTGAAACTCAGGGATGAAAAAGGGGACATTGCAGTCTGCCTGTGGAGAGATTTGGCGGAAACAAATGTAACAAAAGGAGATGTCGTGTCAATGCAAAATTTCATGGTCACAGATACATTCGGATTAAATCAAAATCCAGTACCTGCCATTTCGAACAAATTCGAAAATGCTACTCTACAGGTAAAAATTAGTCATTTAAAAAAGAATTAACAAAATTCACCATTTAACTCATATGAACATTTCTTTATAGTGTCATTATGCATTAAACACCCAATTCTAAAATTCTATTTTTATGAACTATTTGCATTACATTGTGAACAAATTGAAGTATTAGTTAACTGTCTTATAAAAAATAAAATGAAAGTGTGCATTCTATGATTGTCTATAAGCGTTACAACTCTACAAAAGTACTTCATTATTTTCAAATAAAATTGCATTAAGATTTGAATAATTTCAACAAGCATGATAATACAATGCTGTATAAATTAACATCCTGCCAGGAAATATTCAACAATATTCATGCAATAATACGTTTGCTGTATAGAAGAAATACGTTTTTTGATTTCTTCCACATTGAACATGCATCTATATGTGATTTTTGTACATATTGTGCTTTGAAAGCTTAGGTAGCATTATAAGAGTCCAAAATTTGAAATGAATAGAAAGTTTGAATTTTAATATTACAAGTTAACTACAACCAGACAACTGACAAAAAAGTTGTCATTTTAATATTTTTTTAACATGATAAATTTGTCATTATCATTATACATTCTTTTGTGAAACATTATTAACATATGACAATTGTAAATGTTTAAACAGCAAGGGGAGATAATACCACTTAAATTATAGATGTATAGTGGGAGTAGGACATTTTCCAATGTATTTTCACAGTAAGTTCTTCTCGTAATATAAATTAGTAATATATTTCTGCTTTTCTCAGATATTACCTCCAGATGACGACTTGCATTCTCTTCTGGATAATGAAGAAGATCTTCTTGAAGATTCACCTCCAGAGAAAGAGCCAATCATGATCACTGGTGTGGGAAAGATTATTAAATATTCGTAAGTTTATATAACAACAAACAGTATGATTATACAGTAAAACCTGTTTAAACCGAACACCCTTTGCACTGAAAATTTTGTTCTGTTTAGAGAGGTTGTGGTTTACTCAGGGTTGGGTTAAGACAGGTTTCTTTGTATAAGATAGGAATTACACTTAGTCCACTAGACAGTAGAGGTATTAACAAAGCATGCAACAAGGGTAGAATCCAGTGTATATTGAATCAATATAATTCACACAAATAAATATATTTGATTAATAAAACTGTTTGCAAATGAAATATTTTTAAAGAAGACAAACTTTTAAAATATTGCCATAACTCAAGAAGCTTTCAATTACCTGTCATATGATTTTAAATTATTGTCTTGAAGACACAAGCGAAGTAGTGTAAGGAATCATTGCAACAAGTAAACAATATAATATGCTGACATTACAGAATCATTCATATGATGCGAAAAGATAAAAATGTCCATTATGATTCTTACTACATTGTGGTTTTTGGCGGCTCCTAATATTAAGCTATTTCTGCTAGATTGATACGGTCAATTCAATCTGACATTCCTAATACTGTTTTGCGCTTGAAAACCTCTCAATTTCTCAACGTGTACCATGATCCTTGTCACGAATTAACTGTTCAAATATTCTATGTATAAAATACATGAAACATTTCACAATAGCTTTATCTTCTTTTGTAGATCATGTGCAGTTCCGTCCTGCTACAGAAAAAAATTGAATGCCAATTACAAATGTGAAAAGTGTGGCATGTCATACACTAAAGATTCTGCCCAGATAAGTGTAACTGGACAGATTCTGATAGAAGATGGAAGATCGTTGACCTTCTTCACCCAGCAAGCCTTTCAGTTGAAAGAGCAGTTAGATATCCAGACAGAAATATCAGACAAAAGCTTCATTACAGAATTAGTCAAGAAGTTGCCATTTAAAGGACACATAGACATCAGAGAGGGTAAAACCTGCCATATTCAAATTATTTAAACTAAACATGTAACAAAATCAGACCGGAAATAAATCTAAAAGTGACTTTTCTTAGATATTCACTTGTGTTAATTTTTGAATGAAAAACACAAAAGCATGTGCCAAAGTTGTATGTTTCTTCTACAAACAAAAGATATATATATTTTCTGCACTATAAGTTGCACCTTAGTATAAGGTGCAGGCTTGTTTTTTAAACATTTTCATGCCATTGTTAGTATGTACATGCAAGTTGCACCTGAGTATAAGTCGCAGTTAATGATAAAGACATATATTTACAAATGTTTATTCTATTTCTTGCATTATATTAAGAAAATGTATTATTCAAGTCACACCTTTAAGACTTGTCCCCTAAATTTATTTTTTTAAAAAGTTGCAACTTATAGTCCAGAAAAAAACCAGTAATATTCAATTTTAATAGAATGTTTCCTAGTAAAATAGTGATGACCCTGTACGCAAATGAATATTATACATTAAATACTTGCTGTTTAGTATACTGTCTGATATAAAACATTTTAAATAAAAAAAAACATGAATATTAAACACAAATGCACATTTGCTCAATTTTGATACAAATTTTCCTAATAGAATCATAACCATTATTGAATCAGACGCAGGTGGACATCTTTTCATTATAAATAAATTTGCGAACAAAACAAAGGCAGGCAAAAAAAATTAAACCATGTTGCCAGCTTTCATATATTCTCAGTGCTTTAACAGATTGATTGTGTTCAGAAACAATTTTTAATTTGTATAACAGTAATGACAAGCTTCTGTCAATGGCCACATAATAGTTTGAATAGATTTATCTATATTTTCAAATCCGTCCTTATATAGCAATAAGTCAACTTAACATAGAAATCAATATGAGTACATTGTGTCAAAAATGTGTCTCACAAAGATTTTTGTTATACTTTTGATGTGCAATTTTATTTTTTCTGTTACATGTAGTTTAGATATATATATATATATATATATACTGTTACAACAATGTTTAGTTATGCATGTTTTTTGTTGTTAATACTTCATCGTCTTGATTTTTAAATGTATAATGTCCATTGTTAGTATTTCATCTACTTGATTTTTGAATGTGAAATGTCTATGGCAATTTTTACATTGTATGACAGTAATGAGAATTCTGTTGATGGCCACAAAAATATTTGAATAAATCCTATTATAAATAGTTTCAAATCCGTCCGTACATATCAGCAACTAGCCAACTTAACATGTTTATCAATATGGAGGTATATTATACAGTACATTCAGGATACTATAACCAGCCAAATCACCAGGCTCTGCGCATGCGCAAAATCGCTGCACATGCGCAGAGTTAGTTTCGTTTTGGACAAGATGGCGAACAATGAAGAGCTCTCCTTGATTAAGGAAATGACAAATTTCTGAGGTAATAGATGGAATAGGACTTACTGGGTCGAGACAGCTAGCATACGGGTTTAGTGGTTTGTATAAGATAGAATAATGACGGCATTCGAGGAAGTAATCGCCAATATTTTGTACCTAGATTAGATTAGAATTATCGCCACAGACCACCACTAATTTTGAAAAAATAATTTCCGAATTTCCCTGTTGCGGGTATCTTCTAATATGAGGCAGGTGCGACCTGATGCGCTCCCGAAGATAGACGCTGATGCAGAAAAAATAATAAAAAAGTTTAAAAGTTAAAAAAAACACAAGAAATTAAAACCGCAGATTTCCTGTATTCCTAAATTCTTATCCAGTCCCCTTTTATGATCTTTTATTGTGAAATTAATTTAGCCCCTCCTAAGCCCGAAAAAGTTCGATAAACGCAAAGAAAACAGTTCATTCATAAATACTGGCTGCAAAAACCCTCCTGGAACCTCGACCATTCTTTAATGGTCATGTGACGTCGTGTTACATAAATGACGTCATTTTGTAAACATGACGTTTCGCAAGCAGTCTATGAGCAGTGAGCTGATTTCTCACCTGACAAACAGGCTTTAAAAGATGTCGGGACCAAAACAAATAAAAAGGTCAGTTTTGTGCATGTAATTCTTCTTACAGGGAGATAAAAATATAGCAATCTGGTTCCCATAATCCGTTGCGTTTCCAGTTTGTCCGCGGCCATATTGCAGATTTTTATGAGCATTGATGAGATATGTCAGTATAGTAACCTTCTACCATAAACGCTCCCTTCGGGAGCGTACTAAAAAGGGAGTCAACTCTTACAAAATCGGGAATCCGCAAGTTGGGATTTATATGAGGATCTACGCAAAAGGGTTAAACACCACTCCAATGTTTATGTATATATGCTTAAAGAATCCTCCAATATCTGAAGCACAGTCACAAGGTTGACGTAACCAGAGGAATCTTAGCATTCTGTATCGGTACAGATTACTGTAATGTCTGCCTAACCCAGCTCCACTAGCATGAGGCGTCTAGTCTTACAACAGGAAATTAACCCTAAAAGTATTGATAAACACAGTAACCACCACCAGCATAAATGATACAATAAAATACCACACAAAACATAATACACCTTATCGCTTATATTTTTGGGACTCACCATTTTCAAAAGTGGTGAGTGAGTCCAGGACTCACCATTTCAAAATCCTACCGAGAACTCTGTTATCACTAATTCAAATATTCCTGTGCCGTAGGAGGAAATTAAAAGTTTTCCCAAAATTTTACACCAATCACCAGGGTCTTTACACCAATCACCAGGGCCTGTACAGCAATCACCAGGGTCTGAACACAAATCACCAGGGTCTGTACACCAATCACCAGTCTGTACATCAATCACCAGGGTCTGAACACAAATCACCAGGGCTTGTACACCAATCACCAGGGTCTTTACACCAATCACTAGTCTGTACATGCATGCAATCACCAGGGTCTTTACACTATTCACCAGGGTCTGTACATCAATCACCAGGGTCCGTACACTAACCAACAGGGTCTGAACACAAATCACCAGGGTCTTTACACCAATCACCAAGGTCTGTACATCAATCACCAGGGTCTTTACACCAATCATTAGTCTTTACATCAATCACCAGGGTCTGTTAACCAATCACCAGTCTACATCAATAACCAGGGTCTGTACATCAATCACCAGTGTCTTTACACTATTCACCAGTCTGTACATCAATCACCAGGGTCTGTACACCAATCACCAGGGTCTGTACTTTCTTTACACCAATCATCAGTCTGTACATCAATCACCAGGGTCTTTACACCAATCACCAGTCTGTACACCAATCACCAGGGTCTGTACATCAATCATCAGTCCTTACATCAATCACCAGGGTCTTTA
>JAOXYH010257390.1:0-15329 GCA_028566455.1 Botula fusca | reverse complement strand
ATATGCATAACCACTGGTCAGATTGTAAACCAAATTTGGCAGAAAATGGTTTTGAATATGATTACTAGGTATTATTCTATTTTAGTCAGTTAATGGTCCAAGGTCATAGTAGGTTGTGACTGACTGATATTTCAACAGCTGAGAGACCCCTTCATTTTGCCCTTAAGTTCAGATCAACGTTTGTTACTTTTTGCACAAATTGAAGAACCAAGATGATGTATGTAAGGTCACATTTTTTTACACAAGACCCATAGAAAACATTGACATTGGTAGAAAAGGCTAGTCTAAATGCAGCAAAACTTTGCAGAATGTCCCATGCAAGGTCTATAATGTGCTGATATTAATTTGCTGAACACTGTCAAAGATGGCATACTACCTTGATGGACCCTGCCAGAAAGTGAAGGAAAACACAAGTTTGATCCCTGGTTGAGAGGAACCAGACTTTTAGAACTGATGATGGGTGCCACATGTGGAGTAGGAACTGTTTACCCTTCCGGAGCACCCGAATGCACCCTGGGATTTTTGGTACTTATTTCCTGTTTTAGTTTATGTGTTCTTGTTGATTGTTTGTTTTGTCCATATATGGTCTTGTCTGTTCCATTATCACATGCGAGATTGGACATCTGTTTGGTATCTTCTGTGTTTTATTAACCTGCACTGCCAACGTCGGAGGCAGGTTTAGAACTGTTCCACTCTGCCTGACTGTCTGTTTATCTGCCCACAACACTAAGGGGTTGCTAGTTTGTGTAATCTCTAACTGAAATAGTTTTTATTCCTCATCTTGAAACTTTGCACACTGATTGCATATATGTTGTTGAAGATGTGCATCTATTTTCAGCAGAATATGTCATTGATGCAGGTATGTCTTGTTTTTTATGCAACTTAGACAGATTTCAACGATATTTGGTTTATATAGTAAACCTGATATCCCGAGTTGAATGGCAAAAACGAAAAAAAAGTTACGAGCAGCCATTTTCCTGCCAAAATTTCAACTTTTACGGATTTCAACAATATTTGGTTTATATGGTAAACATGATATCCCGAGTTGAAGGGCGGTAATGAAAATTAGTCAGGATCAGCCGTTTTCAAAATTTACATCTTTCAATAAAGTCAAACATGTATAGTCTGTCCACCATGGTAATGTGTCAAACATTAACTGTAAGTCCACAATGGCCCTCAACATACAGGGTTCAACTGGTGGGGGCATCTGTGTCCCAATGGGCACATTCTGCCTTTAATAATTCTTCCAATATTGTACCAGCTTCACCAATGTGGATCAAAGACAGACCTTGGACTCGTGGCATAATAGTCCATGTATTATCTAAAGGATCTTCTAGAGTTGATAGTGTTGCCTTCAGATCTGTTTCAATGGGGGTAATTTTTGCGATAGGGCATCCATGCATTTTACTAACATGCAAAAAACAATGTTCTTCCATATTCATATCTTTTATATGAAAACGGCCACTTGGGTGATAAGAATTTGCACATGTCAGAGATAACTTCTGAATCGATAGAGTGTTTGAAATACCAGAAAATTTAAGCATGTGGTAGCACAGATCACAAAATTTATACACCAGCAAAACATGATATGAAGATTTAATTATTTCATTATGCAATCAGCACATAATGTTTACATATGGTATACTAAAGTTTTAAAAGTTCTCTGGGTTATGAGTTCAGGCCCCGGTTTGTAAACAACAAAAAAGGGTACATTTTACTTGCAACCATTTGCAATAAGGTTTGTCAGTTACTTGCCAAGGGTCGACAGTTCTCTCCAGGCACTCAGGTTTCCCAGCTGAAATACTGCTGAAAATGGCGGATATAGCTGAAATACTGCTGAAAAAAATAAATCAATTCAATATAAAATGTGTAAGTAGTGAACATATTCCAAATTTTCAAAATTCATGCACATGGTGGAACCAATTTTTGGCTTCCGAAAAGTATAATTCTGGGTCATTGTAATACATATACCAAAAAAGGGGAATCTAATAAAAGTTAGGGAAACTGAACGGTCTGATCATGAATCATGAAGAAAAAATGTACACCAATCAGAATTCTCGAATTTTGCATAACACGACCTTTTACCCAAAATTCCAAACATGTATCATGGACTACCTCAATCATGAATAATGCAAATAAAAAAGATAGCGCCAATCGCAGCATCAGGAAGATACTCTGGACCTCCCTTTTATAAGTCTGGTAATAAAAAATAAAAAAAGTGTAGCCCCAAAATGTTGTTGGTGCTTTACACATATCCTGAGACATTTGACATAAAAAGCAAGTGTGTTGGAAAGATCATACGACCATAGGATCATATGCTGATTTATGCTGGAAAACATACAGTTCATTTCAATCCTCTAAATATTGACAGAAATATTCTACCATAAAAGGGAATCCATTGATTTAATTTATCCAGAAAAAACACAAATCAACAACAAAAGCATACTAAGAAAACCATTCTGCATCACTTTTTTCCCCTTTTGTGCATATCGAAGCTTACACGTGCGAAGACACGCCCACTTATCTATTTTAGGATTCGGATTTATCCGTATATAACCGTACTTTTTCGTGTCGAAATCGGTGTTTTTCACGGGTCAGTTATCTAACCAATAAAGTCAATCTCGTACAGCGAGATTTTCCACGTCATTTAAGATAGTACTCGGATCTTATTATAAATGCTTGAGATGAATCGAATGGCAA
The DNA here is from genome assembly GCA_028566455.1 of Botula fusca. Classification (NCBI taxonomy): domain Eukaryota; kingdom Metazoa; phylum Mollusca; class Bivalvia; order Mytilida; family Modiolidae; genus Botula; species Botula fusca. The sequence goes on along the minus strand of JAOXYH010257390.1, from coordinate 12,629 downwards.
AATCCGCCATTTTCTAGCAGCTATTTTTGCGTTTCCCTCCCCTTTCCCTATGATCTCCCCTGAGGATGGCGGAACAACAGGAACAGGAACACGTGGTGGCGGAAAGCCCTAGCTCGACAGAAAATGAAACTGTTAGATCTGCATTCGAACGTATTATGTCCCTCAGGACAAAGGAGACCAAGCACGACAGACTGAAAAGCGTACCGAAATGGAATAGACAATTCGCCGAGAGGTTTGGTGTTTATTATGCCAAAGATTTCGCGCCATCCCCCAAAGAAATTCTTTTGAAAGCAGGAAAAGTAGACGAATTCACGGAAAGTCAAAAGGTTTATATTGACGCGATAAAGTCATATCTCCATTTCGATGCAGTGTATGAAAAACACACTGAAATTCACGAGATCATCACACATCAGTGGTTTTTCCGTGATACACTATGTGCAGAGTTATTAAAAAATCTGGAATTAGTTGATGAACATACAAAAGCACCACCATCAGACGAAAGCAAACATTCACCGAGTCACTTGTAAGTAAAATCTGGCTGCACCCAGATTGCAAATTATGGCCCTAACTGTCACAGACCTGTCAAGTTAATGTCAATTGTGTCAAATCAGACTTGTCAGAATTTTCAAAGATCAAAGGAAAGAAGGTTCATGAAGGGTCAAAGTCTGCCCTGTATATTAATGAATTTTCAAATTCTTTAAATCTTTCTAAAATTTAAATGCAAATATTATTTAGACTCTGAAGATCTTAATAAAACCAGATACATGTAATTATTGGCTGCTCCTCTGTAATGACGTCACAGTGAAGTCATAAATACTAGTAAAATATGAAAAATTAAGAATTCTGACCATTTTCAGCCTAATTGGCAGCGGTTTTTCAATAAAACAATGTGGGCCGCCACCTATGATCCAATATTTTTCGATGATATTACGTTTATATGAACTCATTACAGTCTTTTTATTCAAACTTTTTGGATCGGAGGGTGCGGAAAATGTTTTTTAGAATGTTTTTCATGTCAAAATGAGGCAAAAATGCCATTTTCTGATAAATGTATCTAAAGTGGTAATTTTCACAAGCTTATAATTAGGTGTAAATAAAATGACTTTGATCTACATTTTGTAAATGCTTTTGAATTTAAAAATACATATCTAAATGTATTTTCAGAGTTAATGTTTTACCCTCAATTAAAATTGAAATTTAGGGCCGATTTCCGCCCTTTGCAAACCTTCTCCTTTGCTGCAAATACAATCACAGCCGTCATTCGGGTAACCGAGGCTTTGTCTGTTAATAAAACATTATAATGTGGGTAAATGGGCGATCGGTCTGTTAATGGAGTCGGATATTGGTCTGTTAAGAGTATTCTTTTTGTTGAATCGTTGAATTTTGTGAAACAAAACGATTTTGCAAGTGTATCTCGGTATTCTTCAAGAAAATAATGGTGTCTGTCAAAATGATTATTATTTGCATATCAAATGCCCGCAAATATATATGTGTCAATGTTCACAGTTTCTCAAAGAGTTCAAAGGCAACACTGTACCCCTAGTAATTTTACTCTAGTTCAAAGCAATTTCGACAGAAAAACTTGGAACGGTCACCTTCCACTTAAATATTTTGAAGATCAAATATAATGAATAGTCGGGGAAACATGATTTATTGTTGATGCAGGGATGATTTTACCCTTTTTTAAATGGGTTCCCCTTCATCCAAATTAGGAATTTTCTATCGACGAAATCAGAATTGGGGAAAATATGCTTCTGAAGGCCTCATGGTGACTTCATAATAAAGAACAACAATAAAGGTGTTGTTCCATTATTTATTGGGATATTATCATGTACATTTACTCATTTCCCTTTTATTTTTCTTGTTTTGTGCAACCCAAGTTCCCCCCTTTCCACTTATAAAATAGCTGGTGCCTAAGCAATAACCATTTTTATGAACATTTTTCAACATCTACATATGTAGTACACGAGAGGATGAACATTCATTGACTTTAACATGAAGAACTGGAGAATCATCGTATCTAAACCAACAACTTTACGAAATTTTTATTCGTAAAGAACCTGGAGTCCTCGTTTTTGGTAGGCCCTAACAATAAAATGTCAGGCTGTTCTAGTTCATGAAAACTAATTTTGAAACTGTCTTGAGTAAAATCTGTTTATTAAATATACTAAACTCATCTGAAATGCTTCAAAAACACAAAACAACAAACAAGCAAACAAAAAATAAAACTCAGAATTTTTCACACTGCATGGATTTTATCCAAATGTCCTAAAGCAAGTTGGACCTAATTATTTTATGTACATACAATGTATATGTTCTGAGTGGCTAGACTGACTGCTTACATTAATCCAAGACCACTAGAATTCACCTGTACATGTATAAATTCAATATACTAGTACAAAAGAAAACCCATACACTACACCATAACGTGTTGTATGAAACGAATGCCTGTGCATTTACTGTTTTTCTGTGTCAAAGAAACTTTAACTCGTGAACGTCTGGCAAGAAATAATCAAAAGCTTCCACTAAACTTTTATATTCTGAGTGAAAAAAAAGATGAACATTTCGTTTTTAGTTTCCGAATTATCATTACTGACAAGTCTGAATCGGTCTTTGTCACTGTCACTTGCGATTGTGTTGCACATAATGGTCGTCAGCTTCTGCCGACTTCTTGATCGCGTCGCACATTGTCGTCAGCCTGTCCGACTACTCATTGTGCTGCCATTTTGTTGTTGCTTGGCTACAGTGACTTCCGTTACAGCGACCAATCAACTGTCAGCATCAATAGCGCTATTAATAGAACACTTTGGGAAGTAAATAAAGGATGTCGTAATGTCGTTGTTACTCAGTTGAATTCATTGAATTGCACTTGATTCTTCATTTTGACGGCATCCTGAGCGCATAGGATTTCTAAAAAGGGGTGCATTTTCTTATTTTAGGGGCATTTGCACAATCGCAACCCTGAAAATACGTTACACAATTGGGATTTTTTCCGCGAGGGGAATGGGGCCGCCAGAAGGGGAATGAGGCCGCCAGGCGGCCCTAAATACTATAGTAGTGTCATCCCTGTGATGTTGGTAGAGTAACTTGAGAGAAAAACGAAGAAAATGTAGTTTTAATCTACAGACGAAATATAAAGTCTGTTAATGAGTTGGATAACTAAGAAGTTGTCAGTTAAGAGCTGATTTATCATGTTTATGACTTTCTCATAGTTGTTTCATATACTTTTAGCTTGAAGTGTTAGTTAAGTTCATATCACACTTTTTTTCAAGTAGATATAAAAACTGTTACCACAAATACACTCAAGTACATGTATATTGGATATTCTTAGTTTGTATTTCACTTTTCGCTATACTCGATGTAGCCCTGTAGTGTAAATTTAGCCCAGCTAAAAATTCTCATTCATTGAAACTGTATAGAACAAAAAGGCGAAACGCGAATTATTAACTACACAAATATTATGTACCAAAGTCGCAAACAAAAGCAAACATGACAAATAACGCGATAATTCTTGAATCAGTAGTAGATAAAGCCTATCAGAATTACTTTGATTCAATATTTCCACCACTGCTTGAGAATAAATGTAAAGTAGAATTCTTAGTTCTGCCTATATTAGAAATTTGACATTAAAATCTATTGTTGTCTTTCAAGGGTAATTTTGGATGCGTTTGATTTTAATTGATTCTTGACTTTCAGTGATATTGATTTGTTGCAATGAAATATAGCACCAGTCATATCACTGACTAAGTTGACAAGTTAGTTAGGTCAGATTCACGGTTCTCTGTCTGTCCACAACACTAATTTATCCAGGTCCCTCGGTCATAAAAAACTGCTCAGTGTCTGGAGTACAAAAATCATGCTTAAAACAGCAAATCCAGCATTTTGATTGGTTGATATTGGAGTCGTGAGTACAAAAATTGTATTCGAAAGTTTTATTACCGCAAGGCAAGTTCGTAAGTTTACAATAGCTCTGTTCCTATACGTCACAACATTAGAGAAAAAAGTATTGGCTTACAAATTAATATATTGGTGAGTCCCACAATTGAAAGGATCCTGAATCCATAAATTTTGGTGAGTCCCAGCTGAAAATGATGAGTCCAGGACTCACCTAGATGAGTTACCGAGAACCCTGCTTGTGCACTCAACATTAAAATTTGTGCGCACATCTTCCAATCTTGTGTGCTCAACTTTCAGTCTTGTGTGCACAACTTCATAAACCGTATGCGAATAATTTTCAATCTTGTGCGCTGAACTTTCAATCTTTGTGCCTGCAAATTTGAATTTTGTGTGCACAATGGCACAATTTTTTTAAGTTGTGTGCACAAAATTCAAAGTTGTGTGCACAAGACTAAATGTGCGCATAAGATTAATGAAGTTGTGTGCAAGTTTCAAAGTTGTGCACAAAAGTTTCAAAGTTTTGCGCACAAGATTGAAAGTTGTGGGCACAAGTTTCAAAATTGAGTACACAAGATCGAAAGTTGTGCGCACAAGTTTGAAAGTTGTGGTCACAAGATTAAAAGTTGTGCGCACAAAAATTATATAATTCATCTTTGGCGCTAAAGGTGCTCCGTACAATTAGCATATTTCATGAACAATTTATAAAATGAGATGCTTTTCCGATAAAATCATGTTTTTAGATGATTATTAAAGGGTGATTGTCTTCTTTTTCAAGCCTGTTGCATGAGACTTGACAGATCTGTTCAAGTCGTATCTTTCAAGACTTGTACATTGTACAACAAATAATTCCCATTTGCAGATTGTTTATTATACATTCTCTTATGATTCAGCTATTTTATCTAGTTCTTGTGTGAATAGACAATCAGCCACCAACTCCCTGTCATATAATTTGTTTTAAAATTAAACAACTAGAGATCAGTGTGCAAACTTCAATAAAAGGTGGGAAAACTCACCATCTAGTTTACCAGTTTGTGATACACCCACTGTACTGCAATTTTTCAGCTAAAACTTGGTTTGGTATCTAAGGCTTCGAACAGTAGGTGTTGGACTTGGAGAAAGTGTGCAAAAGTGGTATACAGTATACTCAGCGACTTTTTAAACAGATATATCATGAAAAGGAGGGGTATTTGCAAAAATACAAGTCGCGGGGCGGTAAAATTTCCCGAGCCTGAAAGGCGAGGGAAATTTAGACCCAAGACTTGTATTTTTTACAAATACCCCGACGTTCATGATATATGTTTAATTACACCGAATATTTATATCTTCAAAACGCACAGATGACTAAGAGACAAATCCCATGGCAAATTCGTTACAAGCGTCTCAGTGAAGGGGTATTTTTTCGCAAATACCACGGCAAATCTCCCCTGAGGATAAATATAGAACAGAAATTCACCCAGACAGCAGAAAATCGGTGAATTTGTAAAAAATATACCGGTAATTGACCAATCACAATCCAGCATTCTTATATAAGGTGTAATTAAGCATAAAAACACTTTGGTCTGACTGGGAGAAATGAAGAAAATATTGGTGGAAATTCCAACAAATCACAGCGAAATTTTGCAGTAAAAATTGGTCGGTGTTGGTTGGTGAAAAAAAACAAAGAAATGCTGGCATGCAGCTGAAAAATGCAGTGAAAAAGTTTGATAACTCCGAGTCAGAATTTGGAGGAAATAACATGTAACCATCTTCGCAGATTTTGTCAAAAGCTTATTTTATTATACGACCGCAAATTATTTTGCGGTCATACAATGTATTATGTTATGTGTCGTCATTGTCATCGTCCGTCTGTAGACACATTGGTTCTGTTCCAGTCAACCCATTTCCATAAAATTTTAACACAATGATCCTTGCTACAATATAAAGCTGGTGTTGAAACTCGAGATCGTTTGGAACTAGAGGCCCCAAGGGGTTAAAAATAGTATTTTTGTACATTTCCGTACAATAACTTTTGTTCCAGTTGACCCATTTCCGTCAAATTGTAACATGATGATCCTTGCTACAAAATAAAGACTGGGATTGAAAATGGAGAGTACCCCACCCATTTAGAAACAAGAGGCCCAAAGGTGCTGAATTTGGTATTTTTGTACTTTCAGCTATAGAGCATTCTTTTTGGTCTGATTTTGATGCAGTTTTTTCTATAGATTCCTTATTAAAATATCTTTCAGTAATATGTCAACGGATTTGACGCAGGTTTTACCGTTTCCAAGATACAAAAGGCCAAAATGGGGGTCGTCGCTGTCTGTAGACAGTCTTCCCGAAATGTGCCGGACCGCTGGACTACTCAGGCAAATTTTGCTTTGGACCGGAGGGTTTTGTTGTTGTGCCGGACCGACGAACCGGCAGTGAAAAGTTGTTAAATTACTCACCTCAGAATTTTTTAGGAAAATTCTACATATTCAGTATAACTCAGCCATTTATTTTATTACAATTACTAGAAATTCAGTAAAAATTTGCTGTGGATTAACAAAACATCTGCTTATTTCATCATTTCTCAAGGCTTTAACAAAATTAAATGGCCGCCTATTTACAAAATAGTAATATGGAACCAGATTCGGTGAAGATAGGGAAAATTTCCGGAATTTGGTCCGATGGAAACCGTTTTGGTGAGGCAGATTTTAAGATCTGCCGGACCAAAAGACCGGCAAAAATCTTCAACTTTCGGGAAGACTGTGTAGAGACATTTGTTCCATTCAGTAACTTTTGTTCCAGTCAAAATTCTAGAACCAATCTTTACCCATTTGGAAACTAGGGGCCCACAGGGATTGAATATAGTATTTTTTGTACATTTCCGTTCAATAACTTTTATTCCAGTCGACCCATTTCCATAAATTTAACACAATGATCCTTGCTACAGTTTAAAGCCTGGGATTGAAACTCTATAGATCCAGTCTATACCTGTTTGGAAACTAGGGGCCTACAGGTAGGGCTGTAACGATACGCCTACCTCACGATAAGATACGTATCACGATACAGGTCTTGCGATACAGTACTTTTCGATACGATACATTTCCATAAAAAATTTGAAGTGTATATTGTTTGGTTAAAATATTAGACCTATATATATATAGTTTCCAAATGGGTAAAGATTTGAGATTGAGATATAACCAAAAAACCTTCATTTTGGACCCCAAAAAACGGTTTTTGGGTCCTAGTCCCAAAACGGTTGGTCCAATAATTTTGGACCCAATACAACAAATGTACATCTCATTAAGCCACACATTTTCTGCATTACATTTAATCAGCTATCTCTTACGGTTTCAGAGTTTTAAGGGTAACAAGGTTCAAGGTCATCGGTGACCTTTGACCTTGACACCATTTTGTACGATATATGGTCCCATGATCAATGGTGAAGGTCCCAGGTCTCTACGACTTACGGTTTTCGAGAAAAAAATTTTGACGGAAGATCAATTTTCAAGAGGAGATAACTTATATAAGGAGTCGTCAAAATTTTTTGACCCAAATGTAACGAAGTTGCCTCTTGCTACTCTGAACATTTTCCACCTTTCGGTTTTTCTGTATCTCGTTCGGTTTCTGAGTTTTAGCTGTAACATGGTTTTCGGTGTTTGGGCAGATAACTCTGTAAAGGAAGAGGATTCGTTGTCTCATAAAATAGTTTTTAAAAGTTTATACTTGACCAATATCACATACCAAGTTTCGCAATCATATTTTACGAAATGAAGCTTCACGACACTGCGAAAAAGTTGGCGGAAAATAAAAATAAACGGAAGAATGTCAGTAGGTCTTTCCATTAGGAAATGGAAAGACCTAATTAGTTACCAGCAGCCATTTTCCCGCCAAAATTTCAACTTTTACGGACTTCAACGATATTTGGTTTCTGTAGTAAACATGATATCCCGAGTTGAATGGCAATAAGAAAAATCAGTTACGAGCAGCCATTTTCCCTCCAAAATTTCAACTTTTACAGATTTAAATGACATTTGGTTTATAAAGTAAACATTATATTCCGCGTTGAATGGCAATAAAGAAAATTAGTTAGGAGCAGCCATTTTCAAAATGGCCACCAGTTTCCGGCCAAAATTTGAACTTTTACCGATTTCAGTGATAGTTGGTTTAACATGATATCCAAAATTGAATGGCATTAACGAAAATAGGTTACTATTAACTTTTATTTTTATATATTTATGCCCCCGCCATTAGGCGACGGGGGCATTAAGAATCGCCGATGTCCGTCCGCTTTCGTAACACTTTTCTCAGGAACTATGCAGCAGAATGATTTGATATTTGGTGTGTAGCTTTGTGGTGGTGAGTTGTACCGTATAAGCATTTTTCAGATCTATGCGCCATCTACTTCCTGTTTAACGATACTTTGTTATTTTTCAATGTACATTGTTAATATACAATTTTTCGTAACACTTTTCTCAGGAACTGTGCTGCAGAGTGATTTGATATTTGGTATGTAGCTTTGTGGGGGTGAGTTGTACCGTGTAAGCGCTTTTCAGATCTGTGTGCCATCTACTTCCTGTTTAACGATACTTTGTTATTTCAATGTGCATTATTAATATACAATTTTTCATAACACTTTTCTCAGGAACTATGCAGCAGAATGATTTGATATTTGGTGTGTGACTTTGTTGTGGTGAGTTTTACCGTGTAAGCGCTTTTCAGATCTATGCGCCATCTACTTCCTGTTAAATTGGTCGCCATGTTCCCGCCAAAATTTAAACCTCAACGGATTTCAACGATATTTTGTTTGTATAGTAAACATGATATCGCAAGTTGAATGGCGATAACGAAAATTAGTTACGAGCAGCCATTTTTAAAATGGCTGCCATTTTCCCGCCAAAATTTCAACTTTTACGGATTTCAACGATATTTGGTTTCTATAGTAAACATGATATCCCGAGTTGAATGGCGATAACGAAAATTAGTTACGAGCAGCCATTTTTAAAATGGCCACCATTTTCCCGCCAAAATTTCAACTTTTATGGATTTCAATGATATTTGGTTTATAAAGTAAACGTGACATCCCAAGTTGAATGGCAATAATATGAAAATAGATTTTTCATCTTTTAATAGTATTTCTATCCTTTTCCTTTGTTATGTAAAATACTGTAGTGCGTAACTGTGTCCAATATTATTTGTGAGTCAAACATGTATAGTCAGTCCACCATGACAGTGTGTCAAACATCAGTTGTCGGTCCACAATTGCCCTCAACGTGCAGGGTTCAACCGGCGGGGGCATCTGTGTCCCCACGGGCACGCTCTGCCTTTATTTTTTCAAAGAGTCTGATTCCATTTTTAGCTCACCTGGCCAAAGATCAGGGTGAGCTTTTGTCATAAATTTTTTCAAAAATCTTCTCTGAAACTACTGCACTGATTCAAACTAAACTTTGCCATAAGCATCACTGGGTCCCTAGATACTAATTTATATCCGGCATGTCCCTCAATGAACAAAAATGGCTGCCGTTTTTTTTTAAATAGAACACAGGTAAAATGACAATTTTTGGCAATATCTTCAAAATTATAACGGAGAAAAACCGTGAAGAGCAGAAATGTTCAGCACGTCAAGCTCTACAAAAGTCTACATTTACTCGAAATTGTCGGACAACTCCTTACATGAGTTATGCCTCAGGAAACGTGAAATTTGACGATTTTTGCTGTTTTTGGCCAATATCTTGAAAAGTATAACAGATGGAGAGCAACTAAAAAGCAAAGATGATCAGCAAGTCAAGCATTACAAAAGCCTCCATTACACCGAAATCGTCAGATGACTCCTTACATGAGTTATGCCCCATGAAACGTAAATTTTTGACGATTTTTGCTAGCCAATATCTTGAAAACAATAACAAATAGAAACTGTAAAAAGCAAAAATGATCAGAAAGTCAAGCTCTACAAAGTCTTCATTACACTGAAATCGTCACATGACACCTTACATGAGTTATTTGACTTTAAACTATTGCTGTTTATGGCCAATACTTTGAAAACTATAACATTATTGATTGATTGATTAAATGGGGTTTAACGCCACTTTCAGCAGTATTTCAACTATATCGTGGCGGTCAGTTTTAGTGGCGGAGGAAGCCGGAGTGCCCGGAGGGAACTGCCGACCTAGGGCAGGTAAATGACGAACCTTATTACGCGCTGTTGCAAGCCGAGTGCACCCTTTTGTAGTTTACAAAGCGGAGCGCAAACTCACAACCCAGAGATGATAGGCTACAGTGATTATACAGGTAAACCAACGACCTTAACCACTCGGCCACCCAGGCCCCGAAAGTCTACGAAAGAAATCAGTAGGAAAAATCGATTTTAAAGGGCAGTTATGTCGTTATGATTATAATTTTACTAACTACAGCATTAAGGAAATCTCTGCAAACGTACGCATAAAATAAAATGTTTTTATTGATAAGAAAAAATGCAACAAGATATAAAAATTGTAGAAGGAGATACATGTGCATATACTGATATGTCGATAAAAAAAGTCTCAAATTAATCTCGTTAGGTACATGCAAAACATTTAAATTTCAAGACGGGGTATTTTCTTTTGGAAAATATGTCGTGTTGCCTATTTTTGTAAGAAAAAAATGTCTTTTGAGAGTTAAAAATTTACTCATATTTGCAATTTTCAGCATACAGAGACAAAAATTTTACATAGGACATTTTGAACTTTCGGTTAACGCTGCAAATGTAATGTAACCCTTCCGTTAGTTTAAATCCGCTGCTGAAGAGCGGAGAGGACAACACATTTTAAGCATGACGAATTCGTTCATTTTTGTGCAGTTAAAACTAATTTCATAAAACAGATTAAACAGTTACTGCATTGTATACATAAGTTTTAAGCATTAACAAGTCTGTTTTTTTGCTGATAATTTACATAAAAAATGTGCGCAAATGCAGCAAACTTTTGAACACAATCGTAACATTTTTATCCCTAATACGCAAAAATGTTATATGCCCGGTTTTGCTTGTTAGCATTTTTCCCCTACACTTTCGCCCTGCTCATCTTCGATACCATAGGACCCCGGCGTAGGACTAGCAATTAACACTTATGACGTGCATTGTAAGTAAATTTAATGCGCGATGATGAATAAGAAAATTTTGAGATTACCCCAGTTAAATATCTCGACTGTCAACTATCGATCGTCGAGTGTAAACATTTTCATATCATGTCTATTAAAAGCTATGAGATTTTGGAGATTCTAAATGCGGTGGGGGTAAACTAGTTTGTAGGTCTCCAACCCCCTTTTTTGGATGTGGTCAAGAAAAAAAAGCATAAAACACACGACAAAAGTCGAACTGAGATACTTCCAACTCTCACAGAGAACAATATATTGACACAAAACAAAGGACATGTTAGCGCGCGCAGTTAACTGAAAGCAATCTCAGGTAGCATAAGAAAGATCGAATCTCCAAGCTCACTGATCTTTAAAAGAGGCATTAGTATGCTTAACACAGACATTGGAAAATTTAGTACAGAAACAACGTAAACTAAGAAGGCATTGCTAGATGTTAAACAAGATCAAAACACAGCTGTGTGAGTTAAACTTTCTTTATTTCATAGTATTTTGTTGCAATTTTACTTTCTATTTTAATAGGAGTTATGCCTCTTCTTCCTGCAAAACGTCACAGATAGTTGGACATGTTTTTGAAACACCTGCATTATTGTGATTATTGACCGTATTTGGCCCAATCTTTCCACTCTAAACCTATCACAGTAATTCCGTCATAAAATAATAATTTATGCCACCACCGCCAGTCCAGTAATTGGGGATTGACACATCACCTTAGTTGGATTTCTCTCCGCTAATTCAGCAACCTGAAATATAAGCTGAAGTGGGCGAACATATAGAGAAACCAAATTCAGATTACCAATCAAAGACAGGAACTCTTTTTAGAAGAGACCGTATCCAGTCATTAACCAAATGTAAAATTTCATATAATCTGTTTTTATCAATAGAAAGCGTCATGCTATTTACATAAGGCAAAATCATACAAAAACCATCTTTTTAAATGACACTATTACTGTCTGTGTGGATTCCTCGACTCCGCATTGGTTTAAAAAATGTTCCCAAAAGCCGTTATCCAAGTTGCTTTTGGATGAAATTTTGCATCACTCTAGATCATCATATCAATTTAACATGTCAACACCATTAATTTTCACATATACAAAATGTGAAGAAGTATGCATGCCACTATATGGAGCGAAACAGTAGGGAAATAAATCTGATTTTTCCTTTCGCAGCAGTTGGGATGGACGTCACCTTGGTCAATATCCGCTTCAAGTCTCGACATGCTTCCCCCTTTTCTTAATAACGTTAAAAAAGCCAACAAACACTACTCTGATCACCCAAATAATAATTTTCAAGATTTTTATGGGGATTGCTCAAATCAACGATAACTCTTTTTCTTAGCTGTCATAGAGACGCGGGTTCAAAGGCGAAAATGGTCACAGGTACATCAAAAGGATTTGATTACAACGGGCTTATGACGATGCAGTAAGAAATCTCCTACAATGCAGATCAAATAATTTCTGATGTTTATCGGAATCCACTGCATCTTTGCGATTCCTGCAAAAATGATGGCTCATAGGGCACTCCTAACACCAGTCGGCAGTCCAAACTCTAAAAAGTCACAAATAAAGTAATGGTAATCTTTGAAAATATCGCGCCGGAACGCTAAAATGTTTTTTTTTCATTTCACTGTTAATTTACAA
>JAOXYH010256287.1:0-15332 GCA_028566455.1 Botula fusca | reverse complement strand
GAGAAGTGCGGCCAATTTTTTGTAGTCCAAAATATGCTTAAAAATACGCTAAAATTGGCAAAATACGGGCAAATTTGTGGAATTGAATTACTTTTTAAGGCGGTTTCATTACGAAGGACAAACACTAAGCTCATAAACTGTTTTGATTTTTAACAGTGGATGTCTTACCAAGTCTGAAACAAATATCATATCATGATATTACATACTTCATTTTACGGGACCGGAATTTGCCCTTCGTGGCCCTACTCCTTTAGACTTATACTATAATTCAGAGCCAATATGTTGCACTGATATGAAAGTTAGATAAAAAGGAATGCAATGGTACCATAGTTATGCCAATTTTATACACGAAGGGTGACTTTTGGAGGCTTTCAAGAAAAAAAATTAAACAAAATACGAAAATATGGTAAACTTAGAAATAGGGGTACAAAACAGCCCTAAAACGGACACTTCAGTTTATCGAGTGTTAACAAGTTTTTTCGTTAATGGCCTATATTTGGGGACTTAAAAATCGTGGTCGGGTTTAACCGTTGGGCGTTGGGGTTGCACCGAGGTTATTCCAGCCCATGGACTAATTCATGTTGTTAAAAACTTACAACATCATACTTTGATTACATTCACATCGAATACAGCATTATTTCATTCACATACAAAACAACTAACATAGGCTTTTTATTTCATTATATGTTAGTTACTTCAGACGCTATTTTTCGAAACAAATATCCAATACATGAATCGGTGTAGATACCTATGTTGTAATGTTATTACAGGTCTTGATAGCGTCCAAAATACTTACAACTTTGAACGTTAAAAGCTTTCCCGAAAAGTGATCAAAATAACTTCGACCTATTTAATGCAAAAAAAAATATCGCTGGCAGACATTCTTCCTATTGATGGTGCAAGAGGGAGAAAGCGAATAAGAAGGCTCACACGTTTTTGTTTTTGTTTTTGGTAAAATAAATAAAACTAGTGAATGGCTCAGCTATATTGAACATTCTAATTCAAATTTGTTGTAACGTTGTTTTTAATTGGATTACGTTGAAAATTTCACGGTTGATACCTCCTAATTCATAGTGCAAGCGCATACATCTTTTTGGGATTCTAAAATTGTCTATTTAAACAGAATTATTTGCTAGTTGCATAAGAATGGAGATAACAGTATTTGAAGATTTGTCGGTATCAATTTAGGAGATAATAGTTTTGTATTTTATTATATGACGGTATCAATTGAAAGATTTGATGGTCGAAAATTGAGTTTACTGGCGACGTGTCATCGGAGACAGTAAACGGATATTTCCGACCACCAAATCATCAATTGATGATGTCAAATAATAAAATACACTACTGCTCTCTCCATTGTAATGCAGACGTCAAAATATCGCTTAAAAACGGAAATTTTCAAAACGTCGGAAGTAATGTCTGCGGCTGAGTAATAATTTCATGGCATCAATTGTGCATATGATGTCATGAAATTTTCATCGTCGTCCTATCAGAATCGACGTAACAAACCGCACTGCATTACAAATTGGATTTGATGGTCGCGAATACCCGTATATTGGCTCCGAAGACGCGTTGCATAGCCAGAAATTAGCTGCACTTTTCCTCGTTAATATTCATTAGGTTTTTAGGAGATTTTTGTCAAGTTCATTTAAAGATGCTGATCGCTTTTCCCGAAACACCCAAATTTCTAAAAATACGGAAATTAATATGCCTTCGCCATCAAAGTTCGACTTGTAGAAATCCGCTATCAATTTTCTTTGTAATGTTCAGTGGTGAAACTACCAACAAATTTCATATTTTTTTTTGTAACCCGAATATTTCGTTCACTCTATTGTAGCATGTAGTAAAAATCAGTGTAGAAAATGAAGTTTAGAATTCCAAGATATAATACTGATCCAGAATAATCAAATAGGGATAGGCATACTGAATCTAACAGGGAAGTACAAGACCGCAAAATATCAGACACCTGAGGGTAATATTTTCCGTCCCTCCAACAATGCTTGCCGAGTTGGAGAAGGTGGAAATCTTATCCGAGGATGTCTGAGATTTTCTGGTGTGATACTTTCAACAGTGTTTGATTTTATTTCTCACCCTAGAAGATCGACAACAGCAATTAAACATCATTGCAGACCATTATTTTCTTCAGCGAGTTACTTCCCTTTTTTGGGACGTCATAATGAATTTACACATAACTTTAAATCAAACAACCTAATTAATGTCATGTTGTTCAAATTCAGCATACAACAGATGAATCAAAGAGCTAGTTACAAATATTCTGTTTCTACTCTGTATATATATTAATAGTAAAAAATAGACCTACACCTGATTCCCTGACACAAAGCAGCTTCATGCAGGAACGAAAACATTATCTATTGTCAGAAAATTTCATGGCAAATGTTTCACATCGGTACTTTCTTAATTATTTTAGGAATGATATAATAAATTATAGATTTCAAAAAAATGCTAAAACTTTATGTAAAAGCTGAAAAAAAAAGATGTTTGAAATTTATTTTTAGGCTAAGGATGCTGTTAATGACTGTTGTGAATTTCTTCGATTTGTCACTATCGGTAACATAATACTAGCAGCATTAGAAGTTCTTGATGTGGATTCTATTGAGTCAGTTCAGTCCTCGGATGATATTTGTGCAATTGAACATATTGAAAGAAAAAGGCCTTCCTACGCGAATTATCAAAAGACTATTTCTTTAAATGTGATAGCTTTGAAAGAATCAACTACAGACCAAAATAATGTAAATAATAGCAATAAAATTCAATGTATCTATTCTGGATGCAGGAAAACATTTGCAATTGATGGGAGGTGCAGACTCAACCACAGAAACAAATGTTTGTATAAAGAATTTAATAACATCTTACCAACCAGATAATGTAGAAGTAGAAGAAATCATACTATAACCCAGCAGGGAAGAAATATGTTATTTCAAGTTCAATTACAGCTGTAGTCCACTGAAAGATGGTTTAATGTATTGGTACATAGAGGACTCTGCAAAGGAAAATGATTGTGATCGATTGATTAGTGTATTGAAATTCGATATGCTACGATTTGCACTGACCAATCACACTAAATATAAATTACTGGCTTTTAATTTACAAGCTCAACTCATTGTCCTTTTAACACCAAGACCAGATCATCAGCTAAGATATAACAGCTATGTTTAACTTTCATGGATCAAAGGGAAGTAATGTGCCTGGTGATTTAGCATTGGAAATGTTTAATATGAAAGCAAATATCGGCGACAGAATACCGAAGCAACAGATCCAAGCACTAATCCAAAACTCGTGAAACCAGAGAAAAGATGCATTAGCTAACCTAAAGGGAAATGTAACTTCAACATCCATAAAACGATGTGGACGCAGCCTTCAAGGTTGCAATGACCTCCCTTACTCCTACACTGATGACCTGCAACAATATTTTGGAAAACAAAATAATTCTAAAGCATCATTGAAGAAGGATGTTACCAAATATGTTTGAAAAAATTCCTAGGAGAAGTCACCATTCCTTCCCATCAATAAAGCAAAACTGTCTTGGTGAACTAGATACTGGAAAGTTAAACACATGGCTCACCTCCAAAGAGGAAGAATATGCAAAACTGCAAAGAATGCGATCATATTTAGTGTACACTGAAAATCTGAAATACAATTTTGTGTTAGAAAAGATAATCAACCTTAGAATCATGCATTATATTATGGGAAATAAGGAATATGGTAACCGTTTAGGAAAGAAAACAACACATAAATGATTTTGCAAATAAGTTTTAATAATTGTTCTATTACCTACTTTAACAACATTTGTTCATCTAGAAAAATATACTATTGAGTTTTTATTTACAATACTGGGAAAATTAAGAGTTATCCCCTTTGCCAGTTCTATTGCATTAGGAAAGGTGCAGAAACATTCTTCATGATTCTTAGATAGGGTAATAGCAATTCGTATGATGTGCATTGGATAAACTAAGAAGACCGCTCATATTATCTATGGATATATTAGAACTGTATTGTCAATTCTGTAAGAGATTTGTTATTAGTAACCATATAATTATTTTTATCTTAAGTTTCAGTCAATGTAACCATTTATTGACATGTGTTGAAAAATCAATTGCCTCACTAGGGAGTTTTTTTGGTTTAAGGAATATGATTGGTTGATTAAAGTAGTATCTGTTCGAATGAACAAAAAATCACTCATATGTTAAGAGAAGTAACAATTACAAAGTGTCAAATAAGGGGAAATCCTTGGTTGAAAAACACATCTGAGAACATTTTAAGGGACACAAGGCAAAGAACAAGTAAACAAATAACACAAATAACTAATAAGTATAGAACCCACCATAAAATCTTGGTGAACTCGAAGAACAGTTTCAGCCTCTTGCAAGACATTATAATTGTTTAAATAATATAAATGAATTGATTGTAATCAATTTTTCAGTACTAGATTCCCATAAATACATACTGATTAAGGTGAATTGGAAGACCTTGTAAGAATTTGGTCATGTAGACTACTTATTGAGTTATCAATGAGTCTTGAAAAATAGAGAAACAGGGTCTTACATCATTATTTTTGGATTATCAGATTTCTCCATATATTTTGTATATTCTTTTTCTTTGCTCTGCTTATTATTTGCAGATGTGATCAAAAGAGAATAATTCATTTGTTCCACGTGACTGCACGCAACATTTGCGCTAAGTTTGGTGGTTTATGACCTGATGTCATTTGGCGACAACTGTCAACTGGATTTAACAAAGGAGTCTACGGAAAGCTAGAAGTACATTTTTTCCCACAATGGTATACTAATTTTTTATTTATTAATTTTATAGTTATATCTGTAACTTAACTATGTAGGTATGGCAATATCTATGATATGAACCATAATAGATTTTTGTTATTCACATCTAATTAATTGATTTCCGTTTTTGTTATTTGCTTTATTAATGTACAACACCGAGTATTGGATCAGTTTGAAAAAAATACTGTTTTCTACACATCATCCTCTAATTTATAAATTTGATATTTGGTACAAATAACATCAAAGTTCCATGCTTAAATTTTGTGCACCTGAAATTAGCTCAACTTGAAATGATGCACCAAACTAGGTTCTACAATGGAAAAGCTTTGATATGAAGTAGACAAGGTTTGACGGAGGCCAAAGGCGAGGTCACTGCCTTTCAATGATGCAGTCATATATCATTTTGGTCAACTGAAGTTCCTTGATATAAGACACATGCTTGTGACAAACTTTTATTAACAAAGAGGTCGAAGGTCAAAATAAATGCTCACATACTCCAACTTTGATAAACCTTGGTTCTGCAGTACAGGAGATATTTAACTATTACAAAGGTCCAAGTTAAGGTCACAGTGACCTGATTTTTGTATCTGACATATTGCCTTAACATTATGCATCAATATGCCAATAATGGTCAACCTAGGTTCTATGATACAAAAGATACACACTGGACAACAATTCACCATCATAAAGGTCAAAGTCAAGGTCACAGTGACCAAATTTTAATACTCGACACTGCTTCCCATGATGCAGCCACATACCATGTTTGATAAATCTAGGTGCTACAGTACAAAAAATATGCTTCATACATATCGAGTATTTACTAACATAAAGGAAAAAAGGTGAAGGTCACAATCACCAAAGTTTTATATTAGACTTACCACCACCTTCCCATGATGCATCCACACATCAAATTTGATAAACCTAGGTGCTACAGTTCAAAAATCATGCTCCGGATATGAAGTTGTAAAGGTTGTATTATCAGAGGTCAAAATCAAGGTTACAGTGACGTAATTTCAATACTCTTTACACCGCCTTCCCATGATGCATCCGTACACTAAGTTTGATAAACCCAGGCGCTTCAGTACAAAACTATTCAAGGCTTTACTATCATAGAGGTCAAAGTCACAGTTACCTACTGTTGTTACGCAATACACTGCCTTCCCATGATGCATCTACACACTTAGTTTGATAGACAAAAGTTATGCTCTGGACATGAGGTTGTCGAGGCTTTACTATATTAGAGGTCAAATTTAAGACCACAGTGATCTAATTTTGTTACATGACACACCGCCTTCTCATGATGCTTTTGTATACCAAGTTTGATAAACCCAAGTGCTATGGATCAATAGTTATTCTCCGGACACAAGATGAGATGGATGGATACACAGACTCACGACTTCGTTTTGGGGGGTATAAAAAGCTAAATCAATATCAACGTTGAAGGGAATTGAGAATCAGGTGAAGGAAATCCTATGACTGAGGGTAGAACTACCTTATTATTTACAACAATTCGTAAATTTAAACAAGAAATTTCGTAAGATGTATCAAGTCAGCAACAAAGTGTTAAATGGTAGAACATATCATTTTTCGTAACTTCATTAATTATTCGTATTCAGAGTATTGCCAAACTAATGAATTTATTAATAATTTGTATATCTCCCGTTCTTAGTTCATTTCCATACTTTCCAGAACAGTCTGGAAAAATATTTTGTTCCCTATGGGAGTTCCTTGTATGATGTGTCATGTAACTATACTGCAACAAGCAGCCTATTAAAATAGAAGAAAAACTATCACAATGGTTTACTGTTGTTACATGTCATGCATGTACAATTTTCTATTGATACTAATTTTGATTGATATACAAATTTTAAAGTAGATTACAATTTTCACTTAAAATCACTAGTGCACAGTCGGGATTCTAATGAAAAAGAACTTATATACATGCATGAACTGCTATGAGATAACGAGCATAGAAAAAGCATACAGAGGTCACCACTAGGCCTTCAGTTTGCAGATATCAATGTTAGTTTGAATTACAAGGACACAAAATGCTTCATTTACCTAATTCACATGAAACTGAAACGTTCATGGTGATGGCAGTGTGATATATTCTGAAAAGCTAAAGCTGCTCTATTTCCTCTATTAACAAAGTACTTACTTCCTGTGCAATCTCTTCTTGTTGCTTGAAGCCTAAAGTTAAAATATCTTCGCAACACATAAATATGACGAATTTGATAAAATGGTATTGATTGCAATGTCATCTAAGTCACAATCATCACTATCTTCCCGTAAGCAATTTCTGTAGTCAATTAAATTTTCCTGAGGAAGATTTAATTGAAGCTCAGTTAAGTTTCTCACACTCAAATCAGATAACTGACAAACTAAACTTGTAGTGGGGAAATTCTTAAGACCATGCTCTAACCTGCAATTACCACATTTACAGTTTTATGCACATATGTTACACCACTGACACTTGGCTTTCAAGGTAACTGATGAAGTGCATTCAGACAAGTTATCTTCCAACTGGAAATGTGTGTTTCAAACTTTTCTCAGGCAATCTTTAGATGAACAAAATTCTCTCATTTCTGCATAACACCTGTACTTGGGAATATCATGTCCTGAAATATAAATTCATGACACACATTCACAACCATCCCTCCCTGCTCTTCCACTTTCCTGTTCAAACTGTTCTAAGCCTGCAGACGCACCCCAGGACACAACAAAGTACACGTCAGGAATATCAATTCCAATGCCAAAGGCAATTTTTTGCAAATACTTCCCTTAAATTGCTGTTCAGTTTTCTAATTCTGTCAGAACATGATCTTTTTGGGGGTTGCTGTAGATCTATGAAACATAGCTATGTCTTTTCTCTCTGTCTTCTGTTTCGAACCAATTAAGGCAGAAGTGTTCATACAGATTAGAGCAGGTGGCACTATTCCCACAGTATACAATTGTCTTCTTTGCCAAAGCACCATTTTCGTGTAAATCAGACAGCAACCATTTTAATTGGTCAAGGGTCTTATCACACTTTTTGACAATGTATTTAATGTTTGTTCTTCTGGTTGCAGAAATATACTAAATGTTTCACTTTCCTTCATTTCTAACTTTTTGGTTATTTTTTTCCCTCTTTCATTAGTTGCTGTTGCTGTTACAGCTATAAAAGTTGGATCACCTGGAAATATAGACCTAGTTCTCCTAACCTCCCATATTCCTGTCTAAATTCACCACCCTGGAAAAATATGAAGGGTTCAACACTTGTCAGATCCTTGTTCCAAGTAGTTTGAAATGTACATTTTGTACATGAAGTACAACATATTTGAAATAGATGTATAAGATATGTTCATTTTGTTGAAAAAGTGGTTTTCATTTTCTGGTGGAGGCACAGGGCAATTCCCTCCGTTTTCACCAGCAGTAAGTTGCATGCATATGACAAGACTGCATGAATTGAGAATTTTTTAAAGCGTTATAAAAAAATTGAAACTTTATTATAGGGTGATGTTTAACACATAAAAACATACAACGAAAAAAATCAAGATTACATCAGTCCACTTTTTGCTTTTTATCTGTGTACATTTACCTCTGTTTTCAATTTTTTTTGTTTCAAGCATTATTGATGATATTTATTTAAACTTTGAGCATAGCTCACTTACATATTCCCCCGTTCCCACAACCTCCCCTATCCCTTTTCATTAAAGTTGTTTTATCTCCCCTTCCAGATTTTCGACAGCACATACATTCACTCTGTAAATTTTCATAAAAATCTAATAAACCGTTTAGCAGGAGTTGAGCTTGCAGCAGGTACAAACTCCCCCTTTGGTGAAAGTATAGGTCAAATTATTTCCCCTTCCAAATTTTCGACAGCAACTATATTCCTTCTTTACGCCTGCAATTTTCAAAATTGTCAGGAACCTTAAATATTGAACAGAAATTCATCATTCTTGGTTCGTTGTCTTTCATTTGTTTGTATTACCATATTCAACGTCAGAAAATTTGTAATAAATTTTAAATATATCATTTCTATGTCTATATTGAAATGTAGAATTGTAAACTGTCGCCATCTTGGATATGTAAATGAGCAAAAACTCAATTTGCGACCATCAAACCAATAAATCTATTCCCGCAAAACATGATACTGTTACTAATATCTCATATTTTTTGAAAAACATTTCTGAAAAAAAAGAAAGAAAGGAAAAAAAAACAACTTTACATTGGTTTCTAGCAAAAAATGCAAATTGTCATTTGTAATGATACTCCTGAACTCTTATCTTTACACTTGAAGATAAGAACCGCCTACTACAATAAATGACAGTTTAAACAGAGAGACAGATAGATAAATTGTATCTTCGGGAATTCTCACACAGTGTTACAATCATGTTTTAGAGTAGTAGTTAATAAAATAAGTATTGGTATCAAAAGGATTATCGTCAATCATTTAGTAATTGATGAACATTACATATGTGCTGTACCTGTCCATATTAAGTGAGTTTGAGTTGAATGTTTAGTTTATTGTTTGCCGAAAGAAGTGAAACAAAGAACAGGGAAGCGTATTTAAAAGAACCTGTCGAAACGGACTTTAAAAGTGATTGCCACATGGCAGAGAGATGACAAAAATGGCGTCAAACTATGGAATTATACCTGGATGTAGCTATGGCGGACACAGGTGAAAAAGAAAAATGTAAAGCGGTACTTTATGTAATTGGACAGGGAGGCCGTGATATCAGCAACACATTTTTAACATTCAGGAAGGAGACGGAGACAAAATTGATCCGCTCTTCATGCATTTTCAGAGATATTGTATTCCTAGTAAAAACGTGACTATGGAACGCTATAAATTCAAAACACGGATGCAAGGAAAATCAGAATTCATTGATCGATTTGTGGATAACTGGATAAAGCAATAACTGTGTGTAGAGCAGATGAAGAGTCAAGAAGACAGATTAAAGCGTTAAAGTGAAGAGAGAGGAAAGTGTACATGCATTAAGAGGAAAACAAAGAAATATATCACAAAATCAACCGATAAGAAGAAAAGAGGGAGAAATGAAATGCAACTGTGGAAATGTAGAACGCTAGACGAAAAGTTCAATCGTCCCGCATATGGTAAAAAGCGTCAGAAGTGCAAAAAATTGCAAGAAGCGCTGCAGATCGAAAAGAAAAGTGTACCGATTAGAGGAGAACGAAACACACAGCGATTCTGATTGTCAGGATAAATTTGTTGTTGGCAGTATTACTGACAGTAGGAAAACAGAAATACATGGGGATGAATGCTTTTCAACATACAAAGTACAAAGTGGAAACATAAAGTTCAGAATAGAATCAGGTGCCAAAGTTATCATTTTGCCATCTGTTACTTATGACAAGCTTTCGCACATTAAATTAAAGCCCACCAAAACAGCGCTAACAAGCTACTACTTAAAGTACTAGGCAATTGTCAGCTGATACTATAAGACAAAGTTTCATTTCTTTGTAAATGAAACTGAACAATCACTGCTGCTTAAGTTCAAAGTGTCCAAAGAGTTAGGATTGATACAGGTGATAATGACCGTAAAACCGGAACAAGACCCAATTAAAGTGTATCCCAAAGTTTTCAATAGGATGTCTTGAGAACTTTATCATATTGAAATTGACAAAAGCGTTACACCCATGTAAATGCACCCAGAATTATACCCACTGCATTGAGGGACAAATTGAAAACTACATTTTAGAGACATGGAAGAAAAGCAAATAATCAGAAAAGTTGATGAACCAACTGACTTGATGAACTCATTAACAGTAGTCAAGAAAATAAAGTCAGACAAATTAAGAGTTTGCGAAAATGAGAAGTAGTCGGTTTGACACTAAATCCAGAAAAAAATGTCAATTTAGAATGACAGAAGTCACATACATTAGACATGGACTCAGCAAAATGGAGTAAGGCCGGATCCTGAAAAAAATTATGGCCATTAAAGACATGCCTGCACCTACGGACAAAAATGGAGTGTAGAGGTTACTTGAAACCGTAAATTAATTTGCCAAATTTGTACCGAATATGTCAACGATAGCCGAACCGATCAGACAACTACTAATAAACGAAACACAATTTGTATGGACACATGAACAGAAAGAGTCTTTTGAACGTATTATAGAAATCTTAACCAAAGATCCTGTATTGAGATGCTTAGATGTTACAAAACCAGTCACAGTGAGATGCGATGCGTCATACTCGGAACTTGGTGCTGTATTATTACAAGAAGGCAAACCTGTAGCGTTTGCTTCAAGATCAATGACCGAAACGCGATATGCGAACATTGAAAAGGAATTGTTAGACATACTGTTTGGCTTAGAAAGATTTCATCAGTATACATGTACATATGGAAAACACACGAACGTGGAAAGTGTTCATAGGCCACATTAGGTCATCGTACAGAAATCGTTAGCAAGTAAACCACCAAGACTTCAAAGAATGCTACTCAGATTACAAAGTTAACATGTGTGATGACATCGAATGCTTCATCAACATGGTAATTAACAACATGTCGGCATCTAATAAGAATATGGAAGAAATTCAAACCGAAACTGAAAAAGATGATAAGCTGTCAAAAGTGAGGCAAATTATCAAAGATGGATGGCCGGAATATGAATCCGAAATTCCACATGACGTTTCAGAATACTAGAACTTTAGATACGAACTTACTGAAAGTAATTGAATCTTTCTGAGAGGTGAAACAAATAGTTATACCTACAAGTTTAAGGAAAGAAATATTGCAAAGATTAAATGAAAGTCATATTGGAATTGAGAAGACCAAGAAGTGAGCTAAGGATTTTATCTGTTGACCAGGATGAAATGGACAGATTTCCGAAATGATTTCAAAATATGGAATATGCTTGGAACATAGAAATTCAAAGCAGAAGGAACCGATGATCCCGTCCGAAATACCCGAACTCCATTGGCACACAGTAGGAACCGCCTTATTCCACTAGAATGGACATGACTATTTGATCGTTGTGGACTACTATTCAAGATATTTCGAAAGTTTCAGAACTTTGCGAAGACATGGGGATTTGAACATACAACAACGAGTCCGTATCACCAGCAAGCTATTGGACTAGCCGAAAAATATGTTGGCATAGTGAAAAATTTATTGGACAAAGGTAAAGTTGTGGTAAAGATCCGTGTATCGCACTGTTAGATTAGAGAAATGCTCCGTTAAACGATGTTAATTCTCCAGCTCAACTGCTAATGAATCGACGACTCAGAGGAAAGTTACCAGCAACACAGAAACAACTTACTCCGAAAGTTCCGAATATGCGTCGTACTCGCGCAAAAATGTCAAAGAGCAAAGTGAAACAGAAGAAATGCTACGACAGACACGCAACGGACCAACCTCAGTTTCGAAAAGGACAAACCGTTCGATTTTAGGACAATGGTCACTGGAAACCAGCCGTTATTACTGATCAGCATGACACACCGAGATCGTACAAGATAGAAACACCAAGTGGAAGTACATACCGTAGGAATACAAAACATCTGATGAAAACAACCGAGAAGATTGAGAACAATTTGCTAGATGATGAAGAGATATTGAACATCAAAAGGAGGATATGTGCACAAACACAGAACGCAATGCGAACAATTCAGATACACATTATATCACAAGGAGTGGAAGAATTGTGAAACCACCGATCAGATTCAAAGATTACTCGTAGTGGATTAGGCTATGTCGCGATCTAAGTAGTGCCGAAGGGTCAAAATAAAACCCTTGCTCAGATATAGGGATAGGCAGGCAGGGCAGTCTACCCTGACCTTACAGTAATGTTGCAATTAGTTTTTTTAAAAGTCAGACACTATTTTCTAATTTACACAAAAATTAATATCCTATTTTCATTCATCATTTATTGAAACTGGCTAATCTGTTTTCTTTCTAAAGTTCACAGAATTTTACAAGTCACTGATTGTTTAACCAGATGTTAACATTACTGTTAAATGCAAACATAGATATGTCAGTTATCGTTTGCAATTGTGTATTCTGTAAATAATGCATGCTAGTTCACTTCTACAGATAGGATATCTGCAAAGACTGGACTTGTTTTTATTTTCTTTAGAAGGGGGTTGTAATGATATGAACTCTTGATGAACTCTTAACTTTACACGTGCTGACAAGAACCGAATACTAGAATAAATGACAATTTAAGCAGACAGATAAATTGTATCTTTGGAAAATCACACACAGTCTGTTACAATCATGTTATAGAGTAGTTAATAAAATTAGTATTAGTATCAGATGGTTTATCGTCAATCATTAAGTAATTGATGAACATTACAGTAATGGCGACCATTAATTATTTTTAACTTTATGTTATTAAAGGCTGAACATAGTCCTGACAAAGGAACGACAGTGGCGAATGAACTTTGGACTGTGTACATCATACACAGGAGACGTTGGTATATTGCTACTTAGGAAGAGTTCACCATCTGGACAGTTACTTTCATCACCATTTGTAAAGTTAAATTCATCACATTTGTCATAAATTTAAGATTTCTATCGTATGGTGCGTGCTGTAAATGTACACCTTGGAGTAGGGCCGCGAAGAGCACATTTCGGCCCTGAAAAACAAAGCATGTAATATCATGATATGATATACGATTTCGAACTTCATAAGACATCCACTTCTGGCCAAAGGGCAGGGTGAGTTTTTGCCATCACTTGTCGTCCGTTGTCCGTCCGTCGTCGTTATAAACTTTTCTTACCTAGCATACCGTTCTATACCTTCTTAGTTTAAAAAAACAAGCATTAGTAAATTAAACCATGGATAACAGGTTTTCATTAATCGTATGGAAAAGTAGAGAAAAGAGAAGAAAAATGTAAAGTTTTTATGCTGAAAAATAGGTTCGGCTTCTAAGAGAGAGATGTTACTATAATTCCTCAGAATTTTTGGAAATCTACATCTGATTCACACAATTCATTGAGAAGACTTTATTGCAGTTACCATTGAGGCTATTTAAACTTATATCAATAAAGTAGAAAGTGCCGAAAGGGGCTTTGTGGTACACTAGGCAGAGATTATAAAATGACTTCGATTTATAAAAAGTTTCTTAATTTTCAGCCTTCCAGAAATAGAATTGATTGAAAGAAATTCGAGATGTCTGGGACTCTTGTTTGCTTCATATTAGTTTTATTTTCTGGAATGGCGAATGGAGGGTGGTATACAAAAGCACAGGGTAGGTAAATGGCGGGGTTAATGCATAAAATACTGGTTTGTAATAAATCATACATGTGTACAGACACGGGGTAGTACATATAATACTGGATTGCAACCAAGCACACCACAGCTTTGTTCAGGTCCTGTATAAGCATTTTTGTGTAAATGTCGTACAATAAATTTTTTCCAAATTTAAAAGTAACATTCCGTACAAAAATCGGACCAAATGCACTGACAGTTTTGCACATCATGAAAAAAAGTACAATAATTATTCCAATATTCTAACAATAAGTGGGAAGGCAGTTTCAAAATACATAATTATAATTTCGTATCGAACTCCGTTTTCTTCATACAGATCACTTTCATGTATATTCTGTGCAAGTTCAAATCATTTCTAGTGCATTCTTTGTAAAAAAATATTTCAGTTTATGATCCTTGTGTGCAGAAAAGAAGCCATACTTAGAAACAAGTAGGTAAAAGGGTCAGACAATTTCAAACTGGTGGTTATTTGGAATTTATCGTGCCGCTGACTACCTTATCCTTAAGTTGATAAATACTAAGATATTATTAAAAACCTCTCATAAAAGGCTTATTTGTTTGAGTAATACTGATTCATCCCATTTTGTAAAATCCTGAATTTTGGACATGAAAATCTGACTTAATTTTCTGATATATCAGAAATATAGATGATCTTCGATATTTTTCAGCAATGAGTTATGCTGTGGCTGTCGCCCATGCGAAAATAAACCCACTGCTGAAAGCTTACATCTTGAGAAATATTATATATGATCTTTATTATAACGAAGGTCTCAGTGATGACGAAACACGCGATCTGGACAACTTCAGAAATTGGTTCTACCAAGACTATTATAAGGAACTGTACGAAATGTACTCTAATCTCAACAAAGAAAATGCAGTGAAAGCAGTAATGAAAGCTTATTAATTAAATTTTACTATCAGTGATTTGTCTCTGTTCAATACTGTTTGACCACGCCAACTCCAAATATAAAATTATTACAACCATAAATATACAATACAAATGGAAAACGATGCCCATACTTAGTATTGGTATCGAAAACTGCACCCGAAACAGATGTGCAGAATTTTGCGGCCCCAAGAATACCCTACCTAATCGTCTACAAATGTACTGAGTATTTATTCTTTCAGAAGAACTTTGGTGGTATCTTGATGTCGTTGACTTCGACAATTTATTTCCAAAACAACCTTTATTTTCAAAAAAACCTTTTTATTTCAGAAAACAAACAACGGTTATTTCCAAAAAATCACCTTTCATTCCAGAAAGGTATTTTTAAAAGGTTTTACAGGGCACTGTGATGAACCAGCTTCAAATGTTAC
>JAOXYH010255182.1:0-15335 GCA_028566455.1 Botula fusca | reverse complement strand
CGAAGTTTTTAAAGAAAAGTAGTGAACGTGATACCAAACTAGTGAACTCTGGATAAATGTAATTTGATTCATACATTTGAAGAGAAAATGAAGTGATGAATTCATGTTAGTGAAAATTCAGTTGAAGTGATAGCAAAAATAAAATAGTCTGCTGAATATACTATCATTATATAAAATATTTCACAATATTACACAATAGAATAAAGCAACATTTCACACATATATACATCTCTTTGTTGCCAATAGTCAGTGCCCTTAAACATGTTAAATATGCAAACACACAATAAAAAAAAATCAACCACCCTATGTGGCAGTGTTACATTTTGCCCCCCTTTCAAACATTTAGCGTCCCGCAAATGTTTCAAGTTACATGTATTAAGTCTTGAATAAAAAAAAATAAATGTTCCTTATTTACATTTCTGTTTATTTTCTATTCCAGGAGAAGATGTGGGGATGTGCTGAAATGACGAAATGAATGAAAATGTTCAGAAGCTCACGTGAAATCATATAATGCCGAAGAAGATTAGGAGAATGGAATGCGTTTTGTGAATTGACCAGGAAAATTTGACCGTTATAATCAAAACTGACTATAGTACCAGGATTATTACAAGAAGAATTATAGTATTACAGTAAATGATGACAACCAACTACTACTGATCTGTCGCTCAAAGGAAAATAAGAAGAATATTCCCTGAAAGCTGCAAAAGATGGATTTGAGAAGTCGTAAAGATACATGTAAAATAATTCACTATCACCCAAAATCGACAACCTTCAAAATTCAAAAAAAAATGTTTGACCGGTGACAGAATTTTCCTTTTTCTAAAGCAAAAATAGACAAAGTTTGAGCGTATTCCAACATTTACTTTTGGCATGTAAAATAAGAACTATCAAATACGAAAATTCTGAAATTTGCTATAATAGATAAAAAAAAATATTATTTACTAAAATTCTATGCTACTATGATATTATATTTTAACTTCAAATTCAAATTCTAAACTTTTTTTCCAATTTGGCTCATCTGAATTAAAGTTACAAAAAATGATCTTAATCTGAAACTTACCATTCTAATTACACATAAATACTCATTTACAGTTTATCATTATACCATATAGCTGATTACTGAACAACTTTTTTTAAACAAATTTTTTGGCCTCGAAATATAAATCAAAATGAAAACCTGTATTTTCTACAAAAGAATTACATATACTTTTATTAATTTATTTGTTACAGTCCTGGAGATTTCCAAAAAGAAAAAGTCACTAAATTTCACTCCCTGGTTACGCACACAGACGACACTTTGGGTTTCTTTTCGGGTTTCCTCTCGGTTTCTGGTTGGAATTTCCTCTTAGTAGCCTTCTGAATTGTGCGTATCTTCTGAGTGTTTTTAGGTTTCTTCTTCATAAAAGGAGCTGGCCTCGCCACGGGACATGGTGGAGCAGCTGGCTGCTTAGCCTGGTTCCTTTCGACTTGTCGAACCTCTCTCCGGAGAAAAGATATGTCAGACGACAAAGTAGAAATACTACGGTTAACTTTCTCCATATGAGAAATAAAAACTGATTTCAACTCGTCCACAGCATTCAGTATTTTTGGAATTGTATCTCGACAACATGTACAGATGGTCTGTACAGAGGTAGCTTCATTTGGAGGTGGAACACACTCACGGCTGGCCTCGTCCTGGGGTTGGCTAGAGACATTCTCACCGAGGATCTGGTCGAGAATGTTCTCCTGCTCCTGCTGCTCCAACTCCTTCTCCATCTCCACAATACGTTTCACTGGGGAGCATAAAGGTGTCTCCGGCTGAGAAGGAGTTGGGGTCACTGGCAGAAAATCCTGCCCAGTTAAATCGCCCAAATCCGGCAATGGTGCAGTAGTAGGACAACATGCGGTGCTGGTCACCGCGGTGATGGAAGGCAAGCTGGTGGTAGCTGAAGTGGAGGCATAGGAAGAAGGAGCAATACCAGTGGCCACTGAAGGAGTGGTGGTGACCATGGCCACTGAAGGAGTGGTGGTGGGGGCAACAGCAGACGGAGCGGTCTGTTTTTGCCCTGGCAAGCCAGTACTCCCTCGACTCCTTGGAAGTCAGCTTTCCAATATCTCTGTCTGTTACTAAATAGGGGTCCAGGTTCAACATCAGATAGTGCCTATCACCAGGGAAAGTTCCCTGATTTACGAGATTCTGTCGATTGGTTATGTGTGGTCTGAATTGATACAGGTGCCTGTTGTTCTCTCTGCCTCCGTTTCTGCCCTATACACACACAGTCGGCAGGCATACCTAGCCTCATCCAGCGACTTATGCACTTTCCAAAAGTGGCCAAGGACTCGCTTCTTTTCCCCCTTAAACCTGGTGACTGGGTCACAAACTAAGCACTGGTACACAAGACCTCTTTTGACATTGACATTCAGCATAGACGACATCTGAAAGAACAGGCTCATTGTCAGTTCTCTTTAGAATGACATGACTGTCTTAGTTTTGCCATACTTTTTGGACAGAAAGAAAATATTTGGAACTTTTAAACAAAAAATTAATTTAAAAAAAAAACCTTATTGGCTGACACATCAAAATTCTCAAAATTTACTTTAAAGCACATACTTTCGGCTATAATAAGATCAATTTAAAATTCCTCACTCGACAACACGACACAAAATAATCATTAAACGTTTCATGTTTTTTTTTTTTTTAAAGTCAAACTTTAAACATATTATATATACTTACCAACCACTTTTTAATCCACCATGAAGAAGAAATTACTTCATATCTGTACTGTCAACTGTAAAGGCCTGCAGTCACCTGAAAAAACAAGTAGATTAATTGAGTGGTCAAAACAACAAAAGTGTGATATATTACTTATGCAAGAAACACACTTTACTGATAAGTTACATGAAAGACTTCAAAAACAATTTACAGGAAATCTCCTCCGTAGCAATGGAACTGGTAATTCCAGAGGAGTAGCCATATGGCTGAGAAGTAATTTGAATTTTAGAATAATTGATCACCATAAAGACACTGAAGGCAGATTACTTTTACTAAACATTGAAATAAATGATAATGTCTATACAATAGTCAATATATACAGCCCAAATAACCCAAAAAATAGAAATTCTTTCTTTAAAACTGTAAAGACACTTATAAACAACCATAGTTTAGGAAATACAATATTAGGGGGAGACTTTAATGATATATTGTCAGAAATTGATACAAAAAATAGAAATAAGATAAAAAAATTTGACAAACCAGTAAATAGCTTGAAATCTTTAATAAAAACATGTAAGTTACAAGATATTTGGAGGATTAAAAATAAAAACAAAACCCAGTTCTCCTGGAGTAAAAAGGACAGAACTGAAGCAACAAGAATAGACTATTTCTTAATTTCACAAAATATACAAAAAAAACTGTAAATCTTGTGATATAAGACCTATCGTATTAAAATATACCGATCATAACAGTGTATCTATAAAAATTAATATAGACAGAGGAGATAAAGGGAAAGGTTACTGGAAACTTAATTCAAGTATCCTAGAAGATGATGAATATTGTAATATTATCTCAAAAATTATAAAAATTATAAAAAATTATGAAAATATGTCAAAGGATCACAAAAGCCTGGATATACTTTGGGACAACATGAAAATTGAAATAAGGGATGCAAGTTTAAGGTACTGTAAAATAAAAGCCAAAAATAAGAAAAATCAAATATATATATTAGAAAATAAATTGAATAATCTTAATAAGGTTGCAGATGAACAACAAGATGTAAGTGCAAATCTTAAAAAGGAAATTAATCTTGTAGAGGATAAACTGGAAAAACTATACATGGACAAAGTGAAAGGTCATAAAATAAGATCCAGAGCAAAATGGTTTGAAGAAGGAGAAAAAAACAGTTCTTTCTTTCTTGGCCTTGAAAAGTCTCGGCAATCCAAAAAATTAATCAATGAACTTTATGATGAAAAAGGAACTACAACTACAGAACAAAGTAAAATTTTACAACTTGAAGTAAATTATTATAAAAAACTATATCAAACTACAAACCCATGCCATGCAGAAATTAAAAAATACATTAATGAAACAAACCTTAAAAATACATTAAATGATAGGGAAAGTAACCAATGTGAAGGAATATTAAATGTCGAAGAATGCACGGATGCAATTTTTAAAATGAAGTTAAACAAAGCTCCAGGTTTAGATGGTTTGACAGTAGAATTTTATCAGAAATTTTGGAATGATATTAAAAACCTTGCTGTTGAAGTTTTTAATTATAGTTATAACAAAAAAGAACTTTCAAATTCTCAAAAGAAAGGCGCAATTTCTTTAATATACAAAAAAAATGACCCCTTTTCTCTCGACAACTATAGACCAATCACCTTACTTAATATAGATACTAAACTGATAGCATATACTCTTGCACAAAGACTGAAAAATGTCCTTCCGTCTATTATAAGTCTAGATCAAACTGGCTATGTTAAAAATCGATATATAGGATTTAATATAAGACAAATACAGGACCTAATAGATCATTCAGAGAAGTTTAATATAGATGGGGCAATATTATTTTTAGACTTTAGTAAAGCATTTGATTCTTTAGAATGGAACTTTATGATAGAATCTTTAAGAAAATTTGGCTTTAAAAATGAGTTCATAAGATGGGTTGAAACACTGTATAATAACATTGAAGGGTGTATTCTAAATAATGGGTGGGTATCTAGTCCTTTCAAAGTCTACCGTGGGATTCGACAAGGGTGTCCGATATCTGCCTTATTGTTTGTTATAGCGGTAGAAATCATGGCAATACGATTAAGAGAAAACAAAGAGCTCAATGGAATTAAAATTAAACTTGATGGAAACACATATAACTTGAAAATATGTCAGCTGGCAGATGATACGACGCTTTTTATGCAGTCACGAAAAGATGTAAGCTTAGCTCTTAACATAATTAAAGAATTTGGTAATCTTTCAGGATTAAAGTTAAACAGAAACAAAACTGAAGGTATATGGCTAGGAAAACTTAAAAGTAGCAGAGATAAATTTGAAAACATAAATTGGACAGACAAACCAATCAAAAGTTTAGGTGTATACTTTGGATACAACAAAACTGAATGTCAGAAATTGAACATTGAAAAGATACTTGAAAAGAGTTCAAAATTGGTTGAAAGTTGGAATAAAAGAAATTTAACAATATTAGGCAAAATATTAATTGTTAAAGCTTTAATTTTACCAAATTTGACATATATTGCAACCAATACAGTAATAAACAAGGACAGTCTACAGATCTTCAAAAACATTATTTATAAATTCATTTGGAATGGAAAAAGAGATAAAATAAAACGATCAATACTAGCTAAAGGGTATATTGATGGGGGATTAAAAATGATAGACATAGATTCTTATATAAAATCAATCCATTTAAAATGGATAAAGAGAATAATAGAAACAAAAGATGCAAACTGGACTATAATACCAAAATTTTATCTTAACAAATATGGCAGTAATCTTACCTTGTTTAGAATGAATTTAACGAAAAGTTTAGTCGACAGAAATTTATGGAAGGAAGTACCTGAGTTCTACCAGGAACTAGTAAAAACATGGTTAAGTGTGGAAGGGGGGACTGCAAGCTATCCAAAAAACTACTTGGAAATCAGAAAACAAGTGATCTGGGGAAACAAATTTATTAAATTTGAAGGAAAATGTTTATATTTTAATAACTGGATAGACAGTGGGCTTATCTTTATAAATGACATTGTAGACAATGAAGGACATATAACAGAAGAAACAATCATGGGAAAACTAAACGATAAACATAACTGGATATCACAACTTGCCAAAGTCAAGAAGGCGATCCCTAAAAACTGGAAAAGTATTCTTACAACTGAAACTTCTGTAAGAACAAAACTGAACATTAAAAAAGATAAACTTGTTTTTGGCCAAAATTACAATTTAAGAACCATTAATAATGATGAAATTTATAATGCTATTTTGAATATGAATGTAATGGAAACTCCTATTGGCTTCACTATTTGGGAAAAAACATTAAATGAGGGAAAACTTTATACCGCTATTCAAAACACCTTGAAGTTTACTTTTACCTTTTTAGATGATAACAAATTGAAAGTGTTTAAGTGGAAATTACTCCATTATATACTTCCATGCAAAGAATTGTTGCTAAAGTGGAAAATTTCTGATAATAATCTATGTTCAGTGTGTCAAGTAAAAGAAGACTATGAACACTTTTATATTTCTTGTTCTTTCAACAAAATCTTTTGGACACAGATAAAGAATCTATTAAAGCACCTTAAAATAGGAGAGCATGTTATTAGCCTGAAATCTTTAGTTTTAGGCTATAAAATTAATGACAGAGATTATTATGAACTCAATCTTTTGTTAATACTTATGTATTTCTCAATTTATAAAGCTCATTATGTCTCAAACCAAAAAGAAAAGACAGTTGATATTTTCAATATTTTTCAAAAAGAAGGTAAAGATATTATTGAAACGCAAAACTATTTAAAGTTAAAAACTGATAAAATGTTGGAAATAACATACAAATATTTACAAAAGATCCGATACTGAGAATAAAGTATGTTGTATATTTCAACAACATAGATACATGTAGTCTTGCAATGGAATTTACTTATTATGAACATTAACTTTATATTCGAACTTTAATTGTAATTACACTTTACTGTCAGTCGGGAGTGTCGCTAACGGCGAATTTATATTCTTCTAAATTTCTCCGTTGTCTCCGGTTATACTTTAATGGTAATTCCCCGTTGACTTTATTTTGCTCCTTATGTTCAGTTCTTATTTTGTTACTCCGATAATTGTTATTTTTGTCGCTCCAACAATTGTTCTTTGCTCCGATAATTGTTATTTAATTGACAATTTAGCATGAGTATTTCGTGAAACAGAGTTTCCCGCTCTTTTCTTCTTTATATAAATACTGCGTCTTGAAATATTGTTAGGTGCTCTTTAGATAAATCGTAAGTAAATGTTGAAACTTTGTTTGTGTTGTGTTTTATTCCAATGTGCGGATTCCATGAACATACAAGGAAACCATAAAATTCAGTGTTGTGTTATACAATTACAATTCGCAACATTTTTGGTGCCGGAACCCGGGAATTAAACTGTGAGTGTGATTCGAGGAAAATGTCAAACCTAAGTCATCTAAAGGGAGTGCGAACAAGGTATCGTGGAATTATTCAAAAGGAAATATCAAACAGTGTTTCTATTCTTCAATCGGAAGTTTTACCAAGTTTTGAGCAAGAATATATTCTGAGAGCATCCAAATGTATCGAGAGATTAAAAGTATACCAAAGTAAACTAGAAATTCAGAGTGGAAAAGTTGCGGAAGCTTTAGGAGAAGACAAATCCACGGAGATTGATGCTATAGTAGAAGAAGATTGTCAGTTAGATTCTGAGGCAACCGATTGGTATGTAGAGCTAGAACAGTTCAAGGAAAGGTTGGTAGAATCTATAAGGAAATCAAAAGGTGATGATAAGGAACGTGACAGCACTTTGCAAATTATAAAACTGCAAACTGAAATGAAAAGTATTTTTGACTCTCAAATAAAACAACACAAGGAAATGATGGATATTCAAACTAAACAAAAGGAAAACTCATCTTCTATTAAATTGCCAAAATTAGACATCATCTCGTTCAATGGAGACAAACTGAAATGGACTGAATTTTGGGACTCATTTGAGAGTGCTGTACACAGCAACAAGAATTTATCAAATGTTGAGAAATTTAACCATCTTAAGAGTAAGCTTCAAGGTGATGCAAAATACGCCGTAGCTGGATTAAACTTGTCAAACGACAATTATGATGTAGCTGTTAAAACATTGACAGAACGATTTGGCAATGCTCAGGATATAATAGACATGCATTACAACCAAATGATAACTCTACGGCCGCCAACAAATAGCACTGTTAGTCTAAGAATATTTCTCGATAAATTAATGAAACATTTGAGAAGCCTTGAAGTTTTGAAACAAGATACTAAACAACATGTTTTCGTGTCGATGGTGAAATCCAAATTGCCAGAAAATGTTCTTCTACAATTAGAAATAAAAAAGGGTTCACAAGA
Source organism: Botula fusca (assembly GCA_028566455.1). NCBI lineage: Eukaryota > Metazoa > Mollusca > Bivalvia > Mytilida > Modiolidae > Botula > Botula fusca. The sequence goes on along the minus strand of JAOXYH010255182.1, from coordinate 7,256 downwards.
AAGTTGGACCATTGAAAGTCTTTGTGAAAAATTGAAAGAATATGTGAATGCTCGAGAAAAGTCAGAAAAAAAGGAAAACCCTAGTGAACAAAATAGGGTGAGTAATCATGGAAAAGCAAAGTTCGATTCAGAAAATAAACCATTTCAAAACTCCCGTTACGGGAAGAATGAAACCGTGAGCTCAGGACATGTGCACAGTGCTTCGTCGGAGGCTCTTGTGGCTAGTGTGCTAAAGGGTAAAAGCAATTCATTTTATGACAAGTGCAGATATTGTGAAGCCAAACATTGGAGTGACGAGTGCCCAAAGTATAAAACAATAGATGAACGTAAAAGACAGCTTAAAGGTTGTTGCTATAAGTGTCTTAGACCTTCACATTCATTCTCGGAGTGCTCGCGATACAAGTGGAGAAATGAATTCCCACCACAGGAGTCTGTCCAAAGAAATTCAAGATGAAAGTCAGTAGTGTACATATGTCAGAGGAATTAAGTGATATCACAGGAAATATTGTGGCAGAAAATTCATATGTGCGCGAAAATGCAATGATTTCATCAAGTGAAATGGTATTAATGCAGACAGCTAAAACAGAAATCAGAAATCCTCCAGAAAAGATAGGAAAGGTATCAAGAGTTCTATTCGATTCTGGTTCTCAGAGGACGTATATCTCCGAATCGTTAGCAAAGCAATTAAATTTGAAAGGCGAAAAGGAAGAAGAGTTGAAGCTTGTGACCTTTTAATGTGAAAATCCGAAAGTGATCAAAACATTTCCAACTAATATTAGTGTTCGACTGAATAATGGTGAATACTTAAGTATCGTAGCAAACATAGTCCCAATCATTAGTGGAAATATTCAAAGACGTAAAATGGATTCTTCTTCAATTGGGCATTTAAGACATTTTGTGAAAGATATAGAACTAGCAGATGAAATTTGTTTGGAAGATGAGTGTTCTACTATTGATATTCTGATAGGAAATGATTACTACTTGGACTTTATTTTATCACAAAGGGTGGAAGTTCAACCTGGACTCTACTTGCTGGCATCAAAGCTAGGTTGGATAGTTACTGGTAGACCTACGACTCCGGTAAACAAAGAAAAGAGTCTAGTTTGTTTGTAATGACGCACGGAAACGATGTGAATGAGTCAAATCTGTTCACAAATGTAGATTCAAATCTACCTTTGAAACCTGATCTTGCAGACTTTTGGAACATCGAAACGATAGGCATTCGTGAAGATTCTGAAGTTTCTGAAAATGAAAAGGCCATGTCGGTCTTCAAGGAAAGCATTGAATTCAAGGATGGCAGGTATCAAGTAAAATGGCCATGGAAAGAAGAAACACCCGATTTACCATCAAATAGATGTCTAGCGATGGGTCGTTTGAAGTCAGTGTTAGCAAGAATGAAAAACAATCCTGATTTGATGAAACAATATGATAGTGTGATTCAGGATCAGTTAAACAAAGGAGTGATTGAAAGGGTAAATGCTGAAGATAGTGCTGGATTAATCCACTATATTCCTCATCATGCCGTCATAAATCCTTTAAAGCAAACAACCAAACTAAGGATAGTGTACGACGCCTCCGCCAAAGAAAGAACAAACAGCAAAAGCTTGAACGAGTGTCTTTATCGGGGTCCTGTGTTATTGAAAAATCTATGCGGGATACTAATTAGATTCCGATTGCATAAAATAGCATTAGTGGCCGATCTTGAGAAAGCTTTTCTCCAGATAGGATTACAACAGAATGAGCGAGATGTCACAAGGTTCCTTTGGATCAAGGATTGTGAAGATCATTCAATGACACCACAAAATGTATACAGGTTTTGTCGAGTCCCTTTCGGAGTTATTTCGAGTCCGTTTCTTTTGGGAGCCACCGTAGAACACCATCTTGATTCATATGAGACGGAGCTTGCTGATAAAATTAAAGAAAATATCTATGTTGACAATATTGTGACTGGAGTAAATTCACCGGAAGAAGCTGTTAAATTTTATAATGACTCAAAATCAGTGTTTAGTGATGCATCGATGAATTTGAGAGAGTGGGTTTCTAATTCGGCTACAGTGAATGAATTCATTCCAGAAAAGGATCGTTCAGATGTCCTTTCAACCAAAGTCCTAGGACATGTTTGGAATATTGATAATGACACATTATCTCTGAAACCAACGAAAGTTACATGTGTATCTGATGGTTCAACAAAACGCTCAACTTTAAAGGAAGTGGCGGAAGTATTTGATCGTCTTGGCTTGTTCTCTCCAGTGCTCATCAGGGGAAAGTTTATTCTTCAGAATCTATGGAAGAAACAATTAGATTGGGACGACAAAATCAGTAATGAAGATTTGGAATCTTGGAAGTCTATTAAGGAAGACCTAAGGTTAGTCACAACGTTTGAGATACCGAGGAACATTTTGTTAAGTGTGGAATCAAGCTTTCCTGAATTCAAATATAAACTACTGTGTTTTTGTGATGCGTCTGCACGAGCTTACGCCACAGCAGTTTATCTGCATCAATCTGGCAATGGAAGATCAAAATGTGATCTTATATTTTCAAAGGCAAGGTTAGCACCTGTGAAAACAATGACGATTCCTAGATTAGAATTACTAGCAGTTCTTATTGGAGTAAGATGTCTCAGATTTGTGAAAAATGAACTTAAATTACCTTTAAGTGGAGTATTCTTGTGGTCAGATTCACAGTGCGTACTTAACTGGATTTCAACTTCCAAGAGTTTATCAGTGTTTGTGAAAAATAGAATAGCAGAGATAAGATCCGAAGAGGGAATACAATTCAAATATGTGCCATCAAAACAAAATCCTGCTGATTTAGTTACTAGGTGTATGTCTGCTTGGAGTCTCAGAAACTATAACTTGTGGTGGCATGGTCCGGAATGGCTCGACGAAACGGAAAACGAATGGAACAGACAACAATGTACTTCTGACAAAATTGAAGATGAGATGAAATTCGAGTCTGAATTAAAGAAAACAAAGACCCCAGAAACAAAGGATGTTCAGTCGTTAGTAAGCATGGATAAAGGATGCGAAAAGGAAACGTGTGTGCCTCCGTTTGGAATTGATATTTCAAGATTTTCCAGTTTTACGAGGCTTATAAGAGTAACCGCATGGGTTAATCGTTTTGTGGCGAAGTTAAGAAGAAGTGACAGTTGTACGAATGTGTTAAAAAGTGAAGAACTGCATGAAGCGGAACAACTATGGATTCTATTCGTTCAGCGGAAGGCAATTTTGGAATCTCATCAAGCAAAGAATCTTGAAAGGCAGTTAGGAACATTTAGTGATCAACATGGTGTGATTCGTTGTAAGGGTCGTTTGCAAAATGCTGGGATCACCGAAGGGGCCAAATTTCCGATTCTTCTTCCCAGGAAAGAGAGATTAACATATCTACTGATTGATAAAATTCACCAGGAAAAATTTCATTGTGGTATTTCGCAAACAATAGCTAGTGTTAGGCAAAGATTCTGGATTCCAAAGATTCGTTCGACAGTTAAATATGTGCTTCATAGATGTCTGATATGTCGTCGATATGAAGGAGGATCGTATAGGATGCCACCAATGGCTCCAATTCCAGAGTTACGTGTGAGCCAAACGACACCATTTTCACATACTGGTTTAGATTATTTTGGACCAATTTACGTCAAATACTCTGCCGAAACAAGAAAGCGATGGGTGTGTTTGTTCACTTGCTTAGTGACCCGAGGAATTCACTTAGAGATGGTACAGGATATGTCTGCTGAGGAATTTTTGTATGGATTTCGTAGGTTTGTTGCCACGAGAGGTACTCCATGTGTGATAATAAGTGACAATGCCTCACAATTCAAATGTTCGAGTTCTGTATTAACGTCAGTGTGGAAAAAGGTGATAACAGATACCGATGTGCTTAATTATATTGCTAATAGTGGAATAACCTGGAAATTCATAACTGAATTAGCTCCCTGGATGGGAGGATTCTACGAAAGAATGGTTGGTCTGGTTAAAAGGTCTTTTCGCAAAATGCTTGGTCGGAAACTAGTAACTGACATTCAACTACAAACCCTATTAAAGGAAGTTGAGGCTATCGTTAATTCCAGACCTCTTGTTTATGTGGGAGATGATCTGGATTCAAATATTACACTTACACCACGTCATTTCCTTTCTTTGAATCCAAATATTGGAGTGCCGAATTTAGATTATAATTTATATGATCCAGATTATGCACCAGTCGAGAGTTCAACCTCGAAACTGTTGAAAATATGGAAAAGAGGTCAGTGTCTATTGGATGCATTCTGGAAATCTTGGAAAGATGAATATCTCCTGAGTTTACGAGGGAGAACACAGACTCATTTAAAATGTGGTAGAATTTTATCACCTTCTGGTGCAAGTGTTGGTGAAATAGTTATAATGAAAGAGGAAATACCGCGAGGATTATGGAAATTAGGTAAAATCATAGAACTAATCACTAGCCTTGATGGAAAGGTGAGATCAGGAAAGATAAAACTAGCTTCAGGAAGAATAATCGGAAGACCGTTAAGTTTGCTTTATCCATTAGAGGTTCAAGACAAAGTTGTGAAATTTGCATGCGCAGCTACAAATACAGAAAGAACTTATTGAGATACCTGAGGAAAAAACATGTAGTTAACTATGAGTTTTGGAACTGTGTGGTGAAGGATTGCGAGATAAAATTTATTCGGAGGGAATATTTGTTCAAACATCTTCAAAACATTCATGGATTTCCGGTCGATGATGCTAGAAAAGCTGCTTTAAAAGCCTCACGTGAAGACGATGTACCGCAAGGATACTTCGAGGAAGTCAGTGATGATGACACAGTGCTGGACTTAATTGATCAGGTGGATGATATTGACTCAGTTAATGACTTTGATGTGGATGAATTCATGAATAATTTTGAACAGATTCAAAAACAAAGGGACGAAAATAACAACACCAGTAAACAAGATGTTATCGTCAAAAGTAGTGATGAAGACGATGACAACATGGAGCGTACCATCGAGGTTTCTGAGGTGAAAACTTTACACAGATTCTAACTATTACTGGAATAGTAAATTTACTGCATGGTGTAGAATTCAGTGGCTTTGCTGAGATGGAATTTACTTATTATTAACATTTAACTTTATATTCGAACTTTAATTGTAATTACACTTTACTGTCGGTCGGGAGTGTCGCTAACGGCGAATTTATCTTCTAAATTTCTCCGTTGTCTCCTGTTATACTGAAAGGAACAAAAAGTCAACCTTAGACAGCATATACAGGGAGGGGGAGAGTGTTGTGCCAATATCAGTGACACCCAGAACCCATAGGAAGACTTCGAGTGACGTCATTCCTGATTTCTTATCTGAAGCTGTGCATGTGCCGCTGTTGAGGGATTAACTCCACGACACTCATATCCGGGTAAGTACAGGTATTGGGATCACTTTATTCAGCACGATTTCACCAGTGACAAAAATTCACGTTGTCACGTATTCCTGTAATTTACGAACCCGACAACACGAGTCCGACTTCATGGAAATACTATAAACATGAGAAACTTCCAAATAATTGAAATGAACAATTCAGTCTCTTAAAATATCGGCAACAGAATACCGAAGCAACAGGTTGAAGTCATAATTCAAAACTCGTGAATCCAGAGACAAGGCAAAAGCGCGAAAAGATACAACAAAAAACCAGGACAAAAAATGTATAAATTACGGAATTTACCTGAAAATGTAGTTTTTTTTTACTATGACAATGAAATCACATCAGCAATTAGTACCGATGATATGGCCGTCACGGAATGGAGCCTAGATTGAAGAAAGATGGTTAAATCCAGAAACCATACACGAAACATATCTCTTAGTAATTGCTAGTAGTTTTGGCCATTATTATTAATATATTGCAAATACCAGAGAGTTTGTCAAAGTAAAATATTCATTGCCTTTAGTGACATTGATGTTTTGAGGTCAAATTTGTTATAAAATACACAAAAAGAACACAACAATAGCGTTACATGTACGTTCCACTCTTGTCTGTGTTATATGTTGAATGTGTTCTACTCTCCTTTCTGAAATAGTCAATCCTTTTAGAAACAATTTTACAAAACGATTTTTAATATATATACGCTAATATCTCTTCTGAAAAAGAAGTAGCAAATTTATTACTGAAATCATGCCCACAACATTATTTTTCTTTCCATAGCTTTTTGTTACTCTACTGCTTAAAAATCTATTTCATTTTGTTTGCATAATAGATTTTTTTCTGTACAAATCTTAATTTGAGTCGGAGTTTTCATAATTTTTCAAATTAGAGATTATAAGACGATACTTTAGTTTTACAGTTAAATATTGACGGAAACAAGTTTGTACTACTGAGATGTAGAATATGAAATAGTTGGCCATATTAAAATTCCCAAACGAAAATTTTTTCAGTGTTATTCTTTGTAAAACCATGTTTTATAAAAAAAAAAAAAAATAATCTCCCGAATTTATTTTTGTCCGTTTTTAATAAAATTTTCATCATTAAATGCTGAATTCATTTCAGTTTTATGGAATAATTTCAAAGTAATTTTCAGTTGGGTAGTTCATGAGTATTCACGACTTAAACACAACTTTGAACTTCTGGCGTTCAAATGTAATATAGCTATCTAGGGAAAGCAACGTCATAAATTTACATTTGTGTTTGAAATAGGATTCTAAAAAATGGAAAAGAACAAAAAGCATTGATAACTATTGTAGAAAACGATATTGAATTCTGCATCTAACAGTCAAAATTTTATTAAAATTGGATAGAAAATAAATCCTGGAGAATTGTTTATAAAAACGTGGTTCTACAGAGAATAACACTGAAAATTTACGTTGGTAACTTTAATATGGACAACTAATGTAGTTTCAATTACGGAAAACATGCAATATTTTGTCATGCAAATATTACACACGGTGATATATACAAGTGTTAAGTTCATAGCTTTAGACTATGCAATGAGATGTATCTACAACTTATAATATTTGAAAATGTCGGTATATATGTTTTGTCAGAAAGAATAAATCTTTCCTAAGGATAACGCATGAAATAAGTGAATATTTATTGTTTTCGAAAGAAGCAAACTATGTTCCCTGTACTTTGAACCCATGGTATCTTTTACAATATCTCATACTTAAGTTTTAAAAAATACTAGCAATTATCCTCAAGTCAGGATTAATTTTTTTTTATATTTATTTTATTTTTGTCTTTTCAATTATGTACATACATTGTATCAAATGAATACAATATATTAAATACAACTGTGGA
>JAOXYH010254076.1:0-15340 GCA_028566455.1 Botula fusca | reverse complement strand
CACTCCTTTTGGAGTTCATGCGATCACGTCCAATTTGTTTCTCGATATTGTATATTCCAAATGAATTTGTAGGTCTGAAATTTCGGTATACTACGCTTTCTTGTACTTTGTCTATTTACCCAGCTGTGATTTGGTCGTGCATAAAGCGGAAATGCTTACCAATCCTTAGCACCAAATGCTGACCTTTCCGGAGCACCTGATTCATTTCTACATGTGGAAGTTTATATTGCTCTGATATTTGTTTTGCCAATGTCCTTGAGATATGATTTCAGTTTGCAACCTTGACAGTCTGTTCTTTTTCTACCTGATGCTTTAATGATTGCATTCCTATTGTCTTTATAGCCTGGTTTCCTGTTTCTTGAACGGTAATGTATGCCCATTGGCATGCGGTAGTTTTCTTTTTGTATAAATCCTATTTCTTTAAATAGCTTCAGGAGAATTTTGGAATATTCTACTTTTTACAAGAAGCCAAAAAAATCTACCTTTTCGAAAATCTATAACTTCCAATATGGCTATCAGGCTGAAAACAGTCCTGGTTCCCAATATTGCTGTTTGGGGTGACTATTTCGGCAACTGCTCGAGACATTATTACGAAACGCAAGGATATTTTTCAAGACCTTGTCGAAAAGATTCAGTTACCTCTTCAGATATGAATAGGGATTGTCATTTAAGTATTTACTAATTTCCATAGTGCATTTTTGTTTGGTTTATTGTTTCATTGTACGTGCTGGGGTGTCTATTGGAATACACCGGATTTTACGGTAGCTTTTTAGGCTATTTCATTCAGATATATAAAAGTTGTCACATAAGTGGGAGGTTTGGCATGCCGTAAAACCTCGTTTAGCCTACCGTTTGTTCAGAAAATGTCTGTACCAAGTCAGGAATATGACAACTGTTTACACCTTATGGTTAAAGTATGTTCTTTTTGCAATGACTGAGGGTTAGATAAGTGTCATTACAACAGAAGCGTTGATTAGTCATACAAGTAGGAGGTTGGGCATGCTATAAAACCCGGTTTAATCCACCATTTTCATTTGAAAATGCCCGTACCAAGTCAGGAGTATGACAGCTTTCCGTCAATCGTTCTGTACATTTCTCGATCTTTGTCAGTCTTATCGATTTTACTCTTTTGGACATTTCCTTTGGTGTTCAGTATTGTGTTATTACTTTTATTTACACATATTAAAGAATGAAAATGACAATTTTTAATCCTTACATTTCCAGTGGAAGGTTTAGTGATGGATAAAATTACTGGATTGTGACATAATAAACTTTCAAGTCTTTGAATAGTGTATATGCTCTCAGATCAGGCGGGTTAGTTAAAAGAATATTAAATGGGTCAGTATGACCATAATTGTCTCAAATTTGCTCTGTAGGTGCATAATTATAAGCTGTGTAACATGACCCTGTCTTTGAACCTTTGCTGATTTTTTTTTAGGTTTTGCAAACTATTTATACAAAGCAAATACTGTTTTTTAACAAGTATTTTATTTGGAAATCGCTGGGGCTATTTGAGCCAAACTTGACGCGATTGGTCCTTAGATATAACTAATTATTTTTACATATGACCAAAATGGCAAATGTATATTCTTAAATGGATGAGGTACATGTACGAAAGACGGGCCACTTAGTAATAGCAGTTTTAGGGTTGTAAATAGATCAGTGATTTGAAATTAAGCCATTGACTTGTAAAGACGCTCAAAATGATTTATATTAATGGGGATTTTTTTTATCGTATTACGATGCTTGTGCTCCGGTTTAAGCATCATTAAAAAGTTTAATTTTGCGTATTGGGAAACAGTATGGTTTTTAAATACGTTCCTATTTGAATCCATTTGACCCCTCGTTTTCCACTGCGGAATAAACGTGGACTTGCAGGAAGTAGGCTCAAATAGAAGATTTGCTTTGTGTTTATGTCAGGATTAAATTTGTTGTATTTTGTTTTTAAATGGAGATATCATGCATAATTAATTCACACAGAAATTGAAACACGAAAAATGTTTTTCGTTAAAAGAATCTTCCAACAATTCAATTTTTTGAAAACTGGTTCAATGGTACACAATACACTTTCATTTCAGAACTGTATTGCATTGAGGATCATGGTTTTACCTTTAGGTTTCCAATATTTTGTCATCGATTGTTATCAAAGTACTGGTTCCTTACGATAAACTATGTTTACAATAATCTAATATTAATTGCAAACCGTGAACGTGTGCAACAACACTGTTTTAATTATCTGAAACATACTCAGTATAATTGAATTATCTTTCTTTACCTGACTGTAGAAAGAAGACAGGGTTGCTTCTTACACTTTTACGTAAACAATTAATCTATACACCAACTAACTTCGGTCAACAGCTCATGGTATACAGCAATATACCTTACTCTTATGTTTTTTTGCAGGAGTCATTATGTTCTGAAATGGCTAAAGAACTCAGATTTGCAGTAAAGTGTCATGGATCTTCAAAAAAAGTTAACAAATCCGTATGCTCCAAGTGCAGTGAAAGACATGCAAGATCTACGCCATGCTCTTTGAATGAATCCATCGATACTATGCCAAATGGCGGAATACGATTACAAGATATGAGAAAGTCACCTTATCATTCCCGGAAAGAGCTGAATAATCGTTACAAAGACAGCGGTTACTTACACGTTGATTATAGTGACACTGAAACCGTATGATAAAGTGATAAAATTAGTAAAGTCAATTGGTTCGATCTAAATTAAGAAGAGACTGAATTACCTTCATTTAACTTATGCAAAGGAGGAAAATGGAATAAACAAGACTTTTGCTCTCTCAATAGTGAACATTAGTAATTTTCCTCTTCGTTTGACTGATGCAGAATTAAAACAGAAAATTAAATGTGAACATTTACTTCGGTGGATTAGGGAAAATGAACTGAGTTGTACGAATTCATATCATTTAATGTACTTTATTTGATATGTATATTTATGCTAACTTTTATGTACATTTTGATGAAAAAAAATGTGTGTAATTGTCGTTGCCGAACGAATTTGTCTCAGCTGGCCTGAGACCGGACCAGATAGTTTTAAGTTCATATTGTTAACATTAGAACCATACTATAATTAACATGATCGTCAAAATTAAAGACGAATTGTAGCTATTGCTGCATTAAGATAATCAAATCGCATCATTGATTTCGTTAACCTTCGAAATTTCCCACTTTCATCGTTCATTAAGTGCCTTTACATGCATTAAACATCATTTGTCGAGCCTGTTTTTTAATACAACGATACGAAAGTATTTATTTGTGTATTATATATCGATGTGTTCACCACTCTTTTCCTAGGTTCACCTACTTTTGTTTTATTGGTCGATCGAATTACATGTTAAATGTTGATTTATGAACACACTACATGTACATAATTGTATTTATCATAAATATTATATAGATACGTTACTTAACTTGTATGAGATGTGTAATTTATTTATGTGTAAACTTTGAATATCTCTGATTTTGTTCGCAGAACAAGGGAAGTAAGTTTTGTAGAACAAAAATTGGTAGATATAAAGCATCATTCAACAAAACACAGTCCGAGACTAAAAATTTCGAAGGTTTTCTTTGTTTCTTGATTATTTATACATACACATACATGCATATATATTGATGGCAACAACTGTGTTTTCAGAATATACTCCAGCTTCGGATTGAGATTTACAGACATTGACCTTGACCTTAAGTCTCTGGCCTTAAAAATCAGTAAACTTCATACTTTCGTCATGATCAACCAATATACCAGGTTTGATTAGCTTGATATTGTGCCAACAAGTGTGTTGTGGATGGACATATGACAACCTTGACCTTTGACTCCTGGTATTCACAATTAATTGATTTTGTACTCTCCTTTTCATCAATCGATTTATAAGTGTGGTTTGAATTGGTTGAAAGACGAAGTATATTGTACATTTAAAAAGTATTACAGATGGGCCGACACAGATAGATACTGTACACAGATAGATACTGTGACCTTGACCTCTGACCCCGAAAAAATAAATTTCGTGCTTCATCTTGAAAAGCCACTTTATCAACTTTAGTGGGGACTGCTTGAAATACTTGAGCCATATTTTGCCTACAAGTGACGGACATCCCCGTTACTATACCCCTCCTTTGTATCCGGGGGAGAATAAACTGTATGGAGACATTAAATTGTAGAATTATGCAAAAAGACCACATTGTGACTGGCTCATTTTGCTTGTTTTTATGTACTTTAACACCTCTCTCACATTAATGACAATAGAAATAGACGTTTGCCATATTTGTATTTCTGAAAAAAAAATATATGTAATTTACAGACTGTTTGCTTCGTTGTTTTTCTGATTTTTTGTCACAAAATTTGATTTTCATTTACCATTAATCCTTATTCATTGGCCTGTGAAATAGTATTGTTAGGTACACATGTATCTAATTTTTAATTTTATTTATGTTAAAATTGTGAATAAATGTAATTTTCTAACGTATTATTGATTTTTCAAATACAGACACCCATCAGAAATGATTCTTAATGTACTCATACTAGAACAAAACCTGCCGAACAGAACAGTTCTGTTGCATTCTATTTACGATTATGAGCAATTGTCTAGAAGAAATGATTCACAGATAAACGAAATTTATTTTTGTACGCCAGATGGCTGATTATATAAAAATTTCAAACTTCTCTTGATTTATCTTTTCAAATGCATTAAAAAATTCCACAGTAACCGCTACTAGCATTGTACAAGAGAAGGTAATATGACAAAATCATGAAAATTTCTATTTATTTCTTCACAACTTTTAATCAGCGGTAATAACCCATACAAAGTCTATGTAAAACTCTCAGGAGTACCTTGCTCGCAAAATTTTCGATCGCTTATATTTAAAAAACAAGCAAAGAAACATATCAACATTTTCGCTAATGTTATGGTTTGATGCGAGATCTTTCAAAAATAATACCCATTTGAAAACCAATACCAACGAACATCCTAAATGACCCTTAAGATCCAACCTTTGGGAATCCAATTAAAACCCAGTGATATGAAAACTAAGGCAGTATGTTTTCGGTAAGGATACCTATGTATCGAGGGAGAAAAACCTCCGAATTCCACATATTTAGAAGATTTCAACATCGGAATCGCGACTACGGGGCTAGTTATACACTTGACTTGAGGACCGAGTCCATCAGCAGCGTTAACGAGACAGTGATTGTGAGAAGTAATCACATACTGCATTTAATTTTCTGCATCAGATGGAGTGCAGGAAAATATATTCAGTAACACTACAATTCTAAGTAAATGTTTGTCTTATGTTCCATGTTTTCCGTTGGAAAACGGATTACAGTCCTTTACATATAATTTATTGATATACTCTGGCATTTTCGTTTCAACATATGTAACAAGTACATCTAAATAGCGCTACGTGCATGTGTAGGTTTACAGGAGCTCAATCTACAGAGCTATCCAGCTCGTCTCAGGTGGCGGATAGGGAGACCCTCGTCCTTGGGTTGTCCAGTTATAATACGGAAAGCCTGGCCGCGGACCATAGTAGGCAACGTGTTGGGAGAGTGCCACGCTCCTCGCACTTAAAACCCCTTCTGTAGATTTCAAAAAAAGAGAAGGCCTGTTGTAGCCGCTGCAGAAGGCTATATTTCCCGCCCCTACCCAAATCTCCAAACTTTTCCAGTGGCAGTCAAAATTTATTCTCCCTGTTTTCCCGTCCCATCTCCATTTTGTATGATTTTGAAATACATGTATTGTTGAATGTATACTCGTCCTGAATATGCATGAAATATTTGCCACTGGGGGTTAATCAACCAACAATCGGGTAAATAGCGAGATTATCATTCATGTCAGTGCCTTGGACATACAACTCATCGTTGAAGACCTTACAAGAAGAACAACCTGCTAAAAGGGAGCAGACGACATCGGAAATTACTCATAAACGCCACTATATACGTAAAAGACTGGGCACAAATACACAACACAGCAGTCATAAGTTAAAGTAATGTGTACAAGTTGTCTTGAGCTCCATTCAAGATGCACTAGTTCTTTAGCTGACAAACTTTTTAACAAACATTTTGCGATTTGATTAATCGGAATCTTAACGTCTTGACAAAGCATGGTATATAAAATATTTTTATTCATCAAAGATATGTACATTTGACTTGATGAGATGAAATGATGATGACGTACTATTTGCTAATAAACATATCTTTATCCCTTCAACCATCAAAATATCAAATAGCAAAGTTAAAATGGCAAACTCTAAATTTTGATCTTCCTCTCTGCATTACTGATTTATATGAATAAATATGTACATTACAATCAATGAATACACAGCAGTTTTGCAAGTGAAAGTCTTAATACTGTAACAAATTGGAAGACATTTCTATTGTAACATGTAAGCAAAATTTGAACATTACAAGAAAAGCAATATGATAAACCACCCTTGTTACAGACATGTTATTGACAGCCTTGGTTTTGCCATATAATAATCCTGTACATCTGAATATATTATATAGTTATTAAGGTACCTGTATCATAAAAGATCACGTGATCACTCTGAAGACCAGGATGTTAGTATAAAAATAATGTTTTGATCTCAGTAATCTTCGGCAAGCATCGGAAACAATATCGAATTTGTATATTAAAATAGTGTTAGTCATATTTTGAAAAATTATCATGAAAATGTTGACAGTCGATTTTTCAGGTCAGTTGAATCTCACCATTATATGTAATATGGTCTGGGTACCTTCATACAAAAATGTTGATTGAGGAACTGTAGTCAGTTATCTCCCTCACCAATCCACCTAAGGGAGACAACTGAAATTATCTCCCTTGTATCCTATAGGCTACAGGGAGATTATTTTATTATCTCCCTTGTGTACATTTGTGAAGGGAGATAACTGACTACAGTTCCTCATTGTTTATATACTTAATTTGTACTCTAGAACATATGACATTAAAAGCATTTCAGGATAATAACACCCATGCCAGGTATCTAAAAACGCAATATAATTATTCTCATGTATAACACAGTCATTTTTGATGAATGACAGATATTTTACCCAAAAAACTCAGCAAAGTTCCGTTACCTTATTACCAACTTCAATTGAAAAATAAAAGTTGAATAAACACGCAAAAACAAAGTAAATAAAAAAGTAAATATATGGCCGAGACATTTGTATCGTTAATACATGTAATAATACTGACAAAATATTCTAGAATATTTTATGTATTTAAATGCTTGAAACAAAGTACATAAATCATTGAATAAGCACACAGAGTTCATACATAATACAATAATAAGATTCTCTTATATCCAGAGTTGTCGTTCGTTGTTCAAACAACATTCAGTAGTTTATATGGAACATCAACTACCAAAGCAGCAACAAAGTATCTTATTTACATATGTGAAGGAATTGATACAGTATGAATGGACGGATGAAATGACTTTACACACTTACGCATGTCCAGTAGAACATATTTTTTCTGCTAAAATGTTGATAATATTATTATTGTAAATAAAACCATTATCCCTGCATCCCTGTACTGTTTACTATTGTATAATTCTGTGTTTTCATCTCCGATGTATGTTATAAAAAAGAGAAAAGAAAACAAAAGAGACTGCTACGGTTATTGTTGAAAAAAAGTGTAAGGACCTTAGAAACATAATTTACTGATACATGTACTTCACTCCCTGTAAATGTCAAAAATACAAGTACAAATATCCTGATTCTGTCTAACAAAATTAATTTACATAATTTACATAGATTATATGTTTCATTAATATTCCATTCTCAATTAATTCTATGAAAAAAACTTAAATTTTACAAACTCAAACGCAGATGCAGGCG
Source organism: Botula fusca (assembly GCA_028566455.1). Taxonomy (NCBI): domain Eukaryota; kingdom Metazoa; phylum Mollusca; class Bivalvia; order Mytilida; family Modiolidae; genus Botula; species Botula fusca. The sequence continues at coordinate 7,489 of JAOXYH010254076.1, read as the reverse complement.
AGTATTATTTACATATGTCACGTCTCAAATGGTACTATCACATCAATTACTAAATAATATATTGCATATATCATGGAACACATATAAAATGTTTAATGTAAAAAACGATAATGACTGACAAGTCCGTGAGTTTTCATTATTATTGCTAATTCCTCTGTTCAGAATTACATTTTTATTTCAATTTATTATGATTATTAAGTCCAAAAAACCTTACAATATCGACATAGATATGACGTTGAAAGCATAACGAAAATGCAACAGGTTTGAATCAGAAGCAGTGTATCTGCTGGAAAATTTAATATATTTATGAAAATTAAAGAAAAATGTCCCATTCTAATCTAATTTAATAGATCACTCTAATTACTTCATACTGCTTTCCTTCCAAAACGATTAAGCAAAATTGTAAAATTTACACTGAACATCAAGTTGACAGGAACATTTAAGGCACTTGCTATAAAAAGAATACCTGTATGGAACGCATCAAACATACAAACTGGGTTTTGGTTTTGTAAATAATCATTTCTGAATTATCATTGCCCAAAAACAAATACAAACCAAAATCTTTTTGTTGTTTCATATATCTGAAATAAGTTCTACCAATGAGCAAAAGTTGCATACTGCACATTTTTCTGTGACATGGACTTATAAGTTCTAGCAGCAAATCTTAAAATAAACATATTTTCTAAATCTCTCCAGTCATGTCTCACGTTTATAAAACTTTCGAGTATTACTTTTATAATCAGACTCAAGGCCCCACGATCATTACACTTTGCTCAATGCTCGGAGAACACAAAATCTATTTCGAGAACACTGAACCCAGTGTTTTGATTTGGTGAAATCGGTTGTCCGAGCGCAAATCGTTCCCGAAAGTTTTATTACAAGGTAGCCAGCACAAACAAATCCAAATCTAGAACTTTTTTGTGTTTTTTTTTCGAGGGTAACTTTGTGTTCCCAGCAATTCGTAAGGTTTTATGACTGGAGGACCAGGTATCACGACCGTAAAATTTCACTCATTGCTTATTCTCGAAAGTGTTATTACCACCTAAACTCACGCTAAATTGGAGTCTTTCATGTAGTCTGTATTGTATCATGTGGTAAAATAAACTGAGTCAACCAAAAGGCAACTACTTACGGATGCCGAGTACTATTATAATAAAAAAACTCCTATGTAAGGAAAAACCCTAATTACTCTAAAAAATGGATCCATTTCAGTAAACATTTATCAATGAAAACCTTACCGAGTTTATCACCAGCCTGGAACCTGACGAACATGAACATACTTCTAATAACAAAATTATATGGAGGGCAGTTCTAAATATGTTGCATCCATAATGCAAGCTAAAAGTTCTGCTTTTAACAGATTCTTTGCATTAAGTTTATATCCTCAATTTTTTGAAATCCAAATGTTTCTGTTATGATGGAAACGAACCATTTACGTTATTACAGGTAGTATATCCCATTTCTTATGATTTTGCCTCAGTTATACTCCCTGTTTACACATATAAATGGTAACATGCTAAAAACATGATTTTTTTTAAAACAATGAGCAATCAAAAATTGAATGGAATAATAATATACTCGGCTAAAGAAAACATTTACATTGATCTCATGCGTTTATATCGTATTTCTATATAAAGACAGCTGAGAAAAATTATAGAAATGTCCGTTATGAACCATGCTTGTACATTAAACCAAATTTGGTAAAAACTTCTGTACCACCTGTCACCGTTAACATTTCAGTACAAGCAAGATATTGTGGATTCATTTATAATCGTGGATCTAAATAAAATTGCAATTTTTGAAATGCTTTAATTTGCGGTTTTGTCATTTTCAGGAGACAAAGCAATGGCAAACCTGCATTTCGTTGGATATTGAAATTCGTGGTTTGCTAGGATCCAATGAAATCCACGAAAATTGGTATTCCATGAAAATGAACCGATAGTAATTCAAATGATTCACTCTTACCATTTATAAAGTAAGTAGCATCCAGTATTATGACACCTAAATGAAATAAAAGCGCTTCTATATGAAGTCAGAGACTTATACAAGGTGTTCATACACTGTATGCATATCTCTGCACAATGCAATGGACTGGTGTTCGCTTCGCTATACGGCTTTTTAAAACTTTGATATACAACGAGGCTTTTGTTCGCTTTAACACACAACAGGGTATGCAACTGATGTCAGTGTCATTTTATGCATAATACTCTTTATTAGGACCCCCATAACTATTTGGTATCATCGGTGATGTTTGAATTATTCCGTTGTCTGTAATTTCCAAGCTGTTTTTTCTCTTTGCTGCTTTCTTTGATTTACCAAAACATGTCAGTGCAAATCTAAACTCTTCGGACATCTCAGAGCACAAGGATTGCTGAAAAAGATACACTGATTTGAAAATTCTGTGCAATTCGAAGTAAATATAACACAATGAAAACAGGGAAAAGTGTTATGAAATGGTAAAAAGATATAAATTCTTATTTCATGCAACGTGTACAGTCGTATATTATTTTGAAGGAAGCATAACGAACAGGTTGTTTCTGAAACACTTCCCAAATGAGTAGAACTGAAATTCAAATAAGAGTAAAATTTGAGTGTGCTATCTGTAATAAATACCAACAAAATAATTAGTCATTTTTTTCTCTGCATGATGAAACTTTCTATCTATATTTCGTTTTTCAAGAAAAAACTTTCCTAAACTGAATACCTACACGTAAGATTGAGAAACAACCGCAAGTCATTTATTTGTTGGAAATTACAAACAAGATATTTTTTCCCTTCAAAATGAAACTTTAAAACTTTTTACAGCTTTTATTCATATAAAGCGTTATGCTCTCCTGTCATTTCTATTTTCTTGTACTTCAATACACAACTCGTTCGACATTACTGTCATAAATTCTATCATTTTCATGCCATGTGTATAAAAAGAATCTACTATTCAACGATGCATTTTAATAATAATAACCAGTCTTAAAGTAGCAACTACACAATTCTGCTTACCTTATCCTCCCTAGCATTTTTTCTGGCTTTATAAACGAATTCACATACAGCAATTAAGAATCCTCCAATTACTCCACCTGCCAGTACTACGAAAACGCCTCCTACATTTTTAATGGATAGAGAACTGGTTGTAGTTTTCTTTTTTGCGGTGCAGATTTCTCCTTTTATATTTTTCTTCTTCCACCATTTTTCTTTCAATTCTGCAATCTCCTGTTTTTCTTGCATGTCCAAGATATGATTTGATAAAGTGTCTCTGTAGGGTGAACCTGTAATAAAGCATCACCCAACTGATTTGTACACTTGGCTAATAAAGCATACAGAGACCAATCGTTTTTTTTAATTAAGATCAATTCTATTACTCTTCAAATACGATTCTTAAGTTTTAGCTATATATACTGATTTGATTGATTGAATGAAAGATTGAAAGGGGTTTAACGCCACTTCCAGCAATATTTCAGCTATATAATAGCCGTCAGTTTAAGTGCGGAGGAAGCCGGAGTGCACGGAGGGTACCACCGACCTTGGGCAGGTATCTAAGAAACCTTTTTACGTACGGTTGAAAGTCGAGTGTACGGTGTTTTGCTGTATACAAAGCAGGACGCGAAATCGCAACACAAAGGCGATTGGCTACAGTGATAATACAGGTAAAATAACTCAGGACCTTTACTGATTTTAAAATTACTTTAGATATGCTACTCACTTTAAATGATATATAATACCTATTTTCTTTGGTACTTGTATGTGGTACTAAAAGGAGACCCGCCGAAGTACTGAAAGATTACTTACAGAATATAACTGCCAAGTTTTGTTATATTTCTATCATTGCTAGACTTGAATTGGAGTTGCAATTTGTTTGAGGATCACATATCATCTATCATTTCTATACCCCTGCAAGCGGTGTTGGGGGTTAAGTCCATCCGTAAATTTGTCTGTCCGTCAGAACCTACTTACTGCAACTCGTCCACATTTCAATAAAACTTTCAGGAGTTCTTTAGCAATTTTTTAGATTTTTAAATTTTTTTTATTAAAATTTTCTTAGTGTGATATGGTTATCAGCATCGAAGAGTTCTTCACAAAATAACACAAATTACAGCCACCCGGTATTCATGTATGAGTTTGGATAACAAGACCACATGTTGTTCTTGTCATAAATATACATTGAAAGTGCAGAACTTTGTTGGTTTTTACTAATTAAAAAAGTTATCCTCTTAGGCCATGCAAAGTTAATTTCTTGGTTTCAGGGAACTTTTGAAAGAAAATGATGAGGGAGGGAGGCATTTATTTTTACCTTTTTATTGCCCAAAAATAGTAATGAGGCAGGCTTTTTACATTACCCAAAATCCCCAAAAGAGGTGAGGAAGGTGATTTCTTGTTTTTATTTATTAGATTTAGCAAGAAAAGGGGGCAATGAGGCATCCTCAACAGAGACGAGGGAGGGCCTGAGAACCAAGAAATTAACTTTTAATGGCCTTAAGGATGTTTGCTGGTCTGTTTCGAAATAAATAGATTTTCGATATCATTTTTTTAAGATCTTACATAAAATATAAACAATATTGATATGTTCATGTACTTGTTTTGAAAATAGAGGCGATTGAAAATTTTGTGGGTAATGGAATTCACGGGGTATAACTTGGACTTTGTCTGGATAACAATTGCTGCTGAAAAGGTCGTTAAGATATAAATAGAAAAGTTCATAATTTTGTCAGATGACCTTCTCGTATATGTAGATCGAAAATATGAGAAGAAAGAATAGGAGTTGATGTGGAAAAGTTTTAATGTATTTGAATGGATAAATCCAGAGGAGTTCGAAAATCTGACAGACATGCGCAATGTTGACCGGCGAGCATCCTTTGCACCATCTATGAAACAAACAAACATTATAAGGGGCTAGATGGGGTTACAGAATAGAGAATAACGGCCTCTAAAATTATTGAATAGAGAAAATGACCCCGAAAATTACTGATAAAAGAAAAATAAGGTAAAAATAATAAATGAATAGAGAACGATTGCCTAGAAAATTAACGAATACAGAAAAATGGGGAAAAAAATAATGAATACAGAATAGGAGACACCCCCATTAAGACCCTATTATACCGACAGTAATTTTGTGGTCATGATGCCAGTCCCTAATTTCCTGTCTGATGTGTGCCAAATAGTTTTCACCTACCTAATGGCAAGGCTACTCCGTATCCTTTAGAATCAAGTAGTCCTCCAACCTGCATTAAATCACACTCTCGCGCTGTAATATATTCCACAAACGTAGACTCCGCAAAGAAAGCATAATTGCCGTCAAGAACTTTCAGTTTCCCTTCATTGCTGGATTCTACAAATACTTCCTTCTCATGACTTTGCATAAACACCGACATTTGCTGATAAATAGGGCGATTTGAATTCTGCATAAAATAAAATACATTTTAATGCACTTTCATGTTTATCTACAGGTAGAAAAGTATGCTATCAATGAAATCAAATAATGTCGGACCTGCCAATAAAGGGCACCGATGAGAACCAAATGAGGAACTGTAGTTAGTTATCTCCCTTCACCATGTGCACAAGGGAGATAATAAGATAATCTCCCTTTAGCCTTTAGTATACAAGGGAGACAATTTCAGTTGTCTCCCTTAGGTGGATAACGGACTACAGTTCCTCATTGAGCTCATTCTCGTAGGTCAAAAAAAAATAATTTCGAGAATAAGCGCGAAACTTTGCGAATAAACGCGAAGCTTTCGCGAATTAATTTATATATTTATTGTTCTTGTTTTTGTGTTGTATTATTTTGTTCCGTGTTCTTATTTTTCTGTCATTTCTACATAAAGAGTTGGGAATCTGATTCGACAGGGAACAATTTAACAATATTTATCTTAGAACAAAGAGTTAGTGTATTATTCTGAAAACTGGTAAAACAGTACACCTGTCATTCTGAATTTAACTGACGGACCAGGGCGTATCTCTGAATACGTATTTAATATTCGGAAGCAGTGGCCTCTTGCTTTTTATAGAATACTGAACAAAACTATGAAATATTCTGTATCTTCAGACAACAGCTAAAATGGAGGATTTAAGTGGTACCAAATATTCAAAGACCAACTTAATAACTAATGAGTTTATGATTATAGTTGTTTAAAGGGTTTGGGTAAGCAAATTAATTTCTACGTATACATATTGCCATACTCATTTCTATGTATTATCACAATTTAGAGGAAAGATGAACAATGCTGATAAATACCTGAAATCTACCTGTTTTATACAAAAAAGAATACAATATTTTCATGTTTAGAGCATGTTGAAGCAGCATAATAACCCAAAAAAAACCAAAAACAAAAACGTAAAAAAATTAATAATAAACAAAACATAACACAAAATAAAGCACATCAAAACAAAACAACAACAGCAACCCCCAATCAAGAAAAACTTCAGAAAAACGAGTCACAGCCCATAGATTTCCAGAAAAAAGGCGATAAATTTTCCAAATGAAGTCGATAGCAGTACAAAGTTCGACACATTTCATACCGACTTTGATGTATCGGATGTGAACATTTCGTAAATTTTAAAGTACTTATCAGTAATGCTAGATACCAAAATTTTGGGAGACCACAGCTGTTACCAAAACTTTGTAAAAGTGAGCAAATGCCAAAATGACCGAAATAGGAAGCCAAAACCATCTACGGACAGAGGTTTGCATGGGGAGATACATGTAACTCCATAGTTTAATTTAAACACAGTAATTTCAAAGTATCATTTTGGACTAGTATACCGAACACTGCTGAAGTACTCGCAACTGAGTTGATGTTACCACCGGGGACTTACAACCCAGCAGCAGTGGCATCGAAATGATCGCAGCTTCTGATAATTGTCGTCCGAGTTACACTGTTTCCTCTCTCAACTTTCTACACTCTAACATGCAGCATTTCTTCTATATTTGATTTTATAAATTAAAGATCGGATTCAGCCCAATGGGATTTTTTGGCAATTTTTAAAAACAGATTTATTTACCAGATTTGAGTTTTTTACTCTTGAGTGTTTTTGATCACATATTAATGTATTCGTTCTAAGTATGTCAAATCAGTAAGTAGAGAAGACCTTTCGTCAAGCAATTTAAAAAAAGAACCAGGAGTAGGTGTTTTAGTAAACTATAACATATTTCTCCCCCCTTTCCATGTTTGACATTCTTATTATGGGAAATATTTTGTTATAGTATGTTAAATCTTTTTAATGTAAGTCTTGTGTCCTGTTCACAAACCATATCCACTACCGGTATATTGTTCTGAATGTTGTAAGTCATAAAGGCCCATAACTCTGGGAAAAATGTACGGATCGTCATAAAAAAATGATATGCACACCTTCATATCATGATAATTAAATATGTCAAGTTTTATTACAATCCAATGTAAGGTAGCGAAGAATTCGCGTTCACAAACCATTATACCCTATATATATAGAATTGAATTTTCTAAGTCATAAAGGCCCATAACTCTAGGAAAAATTTATGGAT
>JAOXYH010252972.1:0-15350 GCA_028566455.1 Botula fusca | reverse complement strand
ATCCCAAGTGCAATTACTGAGCCAAGTTTCAGTTCCCTATTCCAAAAAACCTAGCAGGAGTTGCATGACAAAGGAAATATTTACCCTAAGGCTACCTCTATTGCCCAACCCCTGGGGGTGTTATCAAAATTCCGAAACCTTTGGCACAGTCCCCACCCATAGTGTAATCAATGTTTCAAATTTCATCTTCCTACGTCAGATGGTTCCTGAGATTATCCTGGACATTAACGGCAATACGTACGTACGTACGACGAACAGCAAAACATTATCCCCGCGCTATCGCTTAGGGCGGGGATAATTAACTATTGAAAAGGAAAGGGCACCAAAATATCAGAAAAAAAAAATAATCAAGTACAGCGAAGTGTAGCACTCGTGTAGAAAAACGGTAGTTCGTAAAATGCTATTAGACTTCAAGACTTCAAAACTTGAAAGCGCACAAAAGCATCATCAGCATTAACAGATGTAGTGTAGTACCGAAGTACTGGCTAGATGGTCTCTAGAAGACAAATATCTTTAAGAAACTTTACATCAGTCTATTTGGACAGAATAATTGTATTAATACCTGCAACAACTTTTGTATCGACAGTTCTTTTTTTTTTGTTTGGCTTATAATATAGGGTTTACTCTGCATAAAGATAAATATTATTACACGTGCATTTTTTATATTGTGTCAAAAGACTGTGATTTTTTTAAAGGCTCTTAATAAAATAGACATTCTAATTACATCTACGAAACATGATTTTTTGAATTATTGTCTTAAAGTACGAAAGCGATATTTTATTACTGTTTTGTGTGTTATTGATATAGATATCTAATAAATACTAGTCCTGCGTTAAGTGTCGATAATAACGAACAAAGCAGCATGTTAGAGAAGAAATCCTAAAGAAGTCCAACTACAAAAACCTGAAAAGATCAAGACAATGCAAAAACGTGAAAATAAAGATCGATAACTAGAATTCGACTGAAAGACCAGGAAAACATAGCAAATCGAAAAGATAGAAAACGACAACACAAGAACCAAAGTACTAGCATTGTGAACTCTACAAAAAAAAATAAACAGGGGTTAAAATAACGAACACAATTAACCACTTATTGGACTATATTTAAAGTTATAATCACATGCTGCGCATGTTTCATAAGACTGATAACATACATCATAGGTACAGGATCAAAATACATTACCGATAACTTAATTTATGTTACAGTCCAAATGGACTCAGGGGATAAGTTACGTTCATATGAACCATCTAGACCTACAGTAAGCCTCAAGATAAACTTTTTAAAAATAAATCAGTCAACGAAAGACAAGCGGTTTCTTTTTTATATTTCTCTAGAACGAAACTTTAAAAAGACAGTACATTCAGTAATTCACTTTTCGATCATCTTTTCATCCTGATGTTTTAGGCCGATCTCTAATTACAAAACCATGCGGGTGAAGAACTGGGTTGTTTCAAAGTAAAACAAAGATGTACATTCAGCACAGTTCAAAAACACGGAAAATAACTTTTGTCTGGTTCTAAAGCAATCCGAAATTTTCTATTATTTTGTAGAATATTTGATGTAGTCGAACGGTAAAAACTGTCCTGGAGTTTAGCCAGTTGAAAAAGTGTTGCATATTTCGAAATTCATGGAAGCAGTTATAGAGGAAAGGCAATTAAAAACTTTGACCCCACTACATCTTTTGAATTCTCCGTTAACCCAAGCTTCTAGTTTCCAGGAAATAAATATTGTAAAATGAAAAAGCCTGTGGTAGAATTAATTTTTATGCAGTTTGAAAAAACTTTGATTATCCTCTGTTTTTTCTTAATTCAAAAGAATAAGTTACTCTCCAAAAAAATAGTGTATGGTGCTTTACTGAAGCGCACTGAATTTGTAAAAAATTATGGGATTCATATGCTTAATAATGTTAATTGAGTGGCTGATAAACATTTCATCCCCTCTATCCTCTGCAAACTTAAAAAAATATATTTTTTTAAGTTTGGAGAAGATGGAGGGGATAAAATGTAGAAAATGGAGCATATCTGTGGTCTTCACGGAAGTATGTTTAAACTTTTTAAATTTCTTTGAACACTTTGATAGGAGTAAAGATTACAAAATATTGAAAGACAAATAGACTGAAGCAATGACCACACTATAACACCTTCCTCTCTTCCCTATAGTACTACTTGTCTATCCATTCACTCTACTAGAAGTAGATATGGTTTGCTTAAATCTGTTATTATTAATGTATGTGATTTATTTTATTTGTACATTTTGCAGTTGTGCCTTTAATATATACTGGAGTTGGTACATCGATAAGATGTGTTTATCTCACAAATGGGACAAGATATCTTCTGTAAGGTAATTACCGCAGCAGAAATGATCCCTCACAGGAATTCCCCTCTTTTGATATGAGTTGTGCGGTTAATGTAGTTAAACACGCTTACCCATCTGTAGCACTTGATGTCACATCAAGTTTTGGTTGGAGTTCACATTGTTTATGAATCAGGTTTTATGGTATCCCGTTTAATTTCTCTTATTTTTACTGTATGTTTAAAGGACTAGGGGCTATAAGGGCACATTTTGACATCATTTTTTGCATAGGTTAAAAAATAATTTTTATTTCTTTGTATTTTGTCATAAGAGGCCCAAGTCCAAGAAAATATAATTATTCTTTCTTTATTCGGACATTATGACGTCACAGTGATGTCATAATTTGGTGGGTTGTAGACTACTTTTAAAAAAATAGTCAAAAGTGGTTATTTTATGAACTCTTTTCTCAAAATCAAGTGTCTTCCCAACCCTCCCCTAAAAAGATATTATAGTCAATAATGTAACAGGTCAATATAAAGTTGTGGAATAAGTATTGTCGTAGAGCAAGGTTGGGATTATACTTAGCTCACTGAAAAACTGCAAAACACCCTGTATTTTTGCCAATTTCCCCACAATTTGGATATTTCGTTACAGTTTACCAGCCAAATTTATACAGATAATCAAATTTCAACCAATTAGTTGTTTTGATCTATGAACCTTCTGTATTTGTCTTTCTTTTTATGGCTTTAAAGTATTTAAATAATGAAAATGAGAAATTCTGAAAATTGGAGGCCAAATACAGGTCTTATAGCCCCTAGCCCTTTTCGGATACCCTGACTTGCTCTGATACCAAAAATTGACAGTCTATAACACACGTTGCAAAGACGGTACTTAGCTAATTATATTTTAAATTACCTAGAATGTAAAAAAGTAATGGGTTATATCGCTAAATCAAAGCTCTGGTTTTGAACTTTCTATTTACTATATCTGTCATGTTGGCATATTTGCTTGCTTTACAGAGTTTTCGGTATCAATTATGCGCATCCAAAGGTTTGGTGGCAAATATCGCTGACGAGTAAAACATCGAAATGTCAAATTCAGTTTATAGTGGCTTTGTAACCATATCAAAGAGATAATAAAAACATTTATACGTTTTTCATATTTAAGCATACAATATTTATAAAATTGACAACCAATGTACAGGTGACAGGTTGCTGAAAGTGGGGTAAAACAATTCAATTTTGTATAACATATATAAGTATTATCAAATGAAAACGCTTTAATTCCAATGCGTCATCAAAATCATCATTAGTGAATGTATAATGTTTCTACAGATGATACAAACATACTTTCAGGACACGGTGAATTTGGGAAGGATGTACAAAACTTCAAGCCTCTATCATTCAGAGGAAATTGTTTGCAGACTTCACCACCGACTTGTACAGCCATTGAAGTATCCAATCTGGATTGGATGTTACATGCACATCATGAATATTACGTTACAATCAAAGCAACAAACATTGTTGGATTGCATACAACACAAACATCGTTGCCGTATATACACGACAATCAACTTCCAACAACAGGCATTGTTTATGATATCAATCCCTCTACATTTACATCAGATATTTTGAAGGTATAATTAATCAGAATCTAATGTCAAATACTTTGGACTTTTACATAAGTAGTTTTGAAAGTATCGGCTCTTTGATATATACATTGGTTGAACATAAACAAGATTTGGGAAAATGTATGCTGGAAAAAAGTAGGAAAATTAATATTGTTAATTTGGTTTCCTCGCCTGAAATGCATTATTAGTGTACTTACGTAAAAATGGAAGTGGTACTCGTCAAGATTAATTTAATAAAGCAATACATATTGACATTCCATTGCTTATATTCTACTTGCGTAAGAGGAAAGTGGTACTCGTCAACATTAATAAGGCAATACACATTGATATTTCAATGCTTATTTATCAATATTTCTACATTTGGCTTAGTAGATAGTGTCCTGTACTGAGAACTACAGTCCCTGATTCGTTAAAGTTTCCCATTTTCGTTTTTCGTTTTCCGTTCGTTCGTTTTTCGTTTTTTGGATCGTTTTCCGTTTTTGATTCATCAGACACGATAATAGCGTTCGTTCGTCATCGTCCGGTAATTTGATTGGATGCATCAACTCCAGTATCGTTTTGCAGGAACAGTTATATCGTCCGTCTGCACGCAAGCAAGGAGCGTTCGTTCGTTTTACACGAATTTTAGGATCATTTGTCCGCACGATACTAGGAGCGTTCGATCGTTTTTGCACGAACGCTAGAATCGTTCTTTTAACACGCAAAGATTGTTCGTTTTTTTGTACACATAGATTGTCTGCATTCGTGAAAGAAATCGAAAAATCAAATATATCGTCTAAAATTATATAATAATAAATATATTTTTTGTTATTTACTTAATTATTAAAAATGATAACTGAATAGATTAAAATTATATAATAATAAATATATTTTTTGCTTTTAACTTTATTATTAAAAATGATAACTGAATAGATTAAATTCCAAGCTGCTTGTAGAAAGACAATGTAATAAATAAATAAATAAATAAATAGATAGATAAATAAATTCTGTATTTCCTTTGTGTAAATTTGCAGTACAGACGATGTACAAAAACAATAAAACGCGGTAGATAAAAATTGTTTGTTTTCATCGTTCCTTTTACACAAACTCCATGAGCGGATGAAACGAACGATAAGATTGTGCGTTTTATACAAAAGAATAGAGCGTGTGAAATGCACGATAAGAGCATTCATTTTGCACGAACGATAAGAGCGTACGTTTCACTTATACCATAAGAGCGTTCGTTTCATACGAACCATAAGAGCGTTCGTTTCATACGAAATATAAGAGCGTTCGTATTACACGAACCATAAGAGTGTTTGTCTACACGAACGATAAAAGCGTGCGTCTGTCCTGTATAGTGCTTTCCTGGAGCGTTCGTTTGATATGCAAGGAGCGTCTATAGACGCAATTATCGTCCGTTTTTCGTTTGTCGTCCATTAGTCTATCGTTCGTGCTGGAAACTTTAACGAATCAGGGCGTGTATGTAATGCTGTAATAAACGCGGTCGAAAACACGACATGAGAAATATTTCTAACAACTTTGCAAGAAAAATCTGATTATATAATTTATGTGTTACAGGAGAAACAAGATACAGATTTTTCCAATGTTTTGAATGCATTAGCTGTTGAGTGGTCTGGATTTTACCACCCCCATCTCATCATATCCTACATGATATGTGCTGGATCAGCCAGAGGGAAGTGTGATGTTGCTAATGCTGGGCCTATTGATGATTCTATGACTAAATATCTTTTTAACAATTTGGCACTGAATAATTTGGAGGTATGTTTTTATTATAGCTGTTGTTTATAGATACCTGTTTGTCAGATTGCACAGAGTATACAATATATACAACATACAGAACGTAGCTTGAATCTAAGTCTAACAGTGCAAAAATAGAAACAAAAACACTGTGGATGTCCAGGAAAGAATTGCCATTCAGTATGAGGAACCCATAGACCCTACGAATGATATCCACAATAAAAGCAATCACAACTGTGGATATATGAAGCAAAATCTGTGCTGTTGGAACTAGGCAATTTGGAGAAAGACTAGAGACGTTAATCCAGAGAAGTATAACATGACAAAAAGACACAAAAAGTAGAAGACGACAACAAAAGAACAAAAGAAACTCCCACGAAAAATAGTGAATAATATCTGGTGCTCCGGAAGGGCAAGCATGTCCCGTTTAATTTTCGGAACCCTTCACACTAAAAAGATCTGGTGAAGAGCAACGGATGGCGCGGCTTCAAACACAGTATGACAAACAATTAAACATAAGACACTATGTCACATATATGAGATACTAGTACAATATACTAAGTAAATATATCCCAACAGATTGCTGATGAAGATGTCTATAGAAAAGTGTTAAGATTACAAATGTTACTTTATCGGAAATCTAGTTTTCTTTTAAAGGAATAGGTGAAGCTAGGAAAGTTTGTTGTTACCTTCGGAATATAAATTACAGGTTATGATTTTCTCAAAAACTGACATTCTACTGTTCAGCAACAATAGACAGTTAATGCGTTTGTTCTTTTGTCAATAAAAAAACCCCCTGAAATTAATTAAAAGAGATACAATGCATTTAATTGATTGACCTTTAAACACATTTGTTCACAGACATACTACGTAACCATAGAAGCAGTTACGACGGCTGGTTCCGTTAGTGTAACCTCTGACGGTGTAACTCTCGTAGACAATACCATAAAACTCAGTGGGATCACCATCAAAGATGGTCATAACTGTTCAGGTATATAGTCACAGATATTAATGATATCAATATAGAAATAAAGTCTTACATATGAATGATTTCTACTAAAGTTAAGGGTCATTGCAGTGTTTCAGTTATGACTACATCATCTCATCTACCAGATTCTTTAAACTTGAGTGGATAAAAGATTAAAAACCTTTTGAGTGTAAACAAAAAGAAACTAAAAATTTATTTCGATTTGGTACACGACAGGAACCGTAATAAATAAATCGACTGCGTTCCAAGTAATTTAACAGAAAAATAAAAAGTAATAAAAAATACTGAACACCAAAGGAAATGTCCAAAAGCGTTAAGTCAATAGGACTGACAAGATCGAGAAATCTTCAGAACGATCAGCAGAAAGTCGTCATACTCCTGACATGGTACAGGTATTTTCAAATAAAATGATGGGTTATACCAGGTTTTACGTTATGCCAAATCTCACACTTATATGACAACTTTTATAGTTCTGTATGAAATAGCTAGACAACACAACATAGTACAATCAAACGATTAACCATACAAAGATGCACTATAGATATTGGACAAATGCTTAAAAGTTACAATGCACTATAGATATTGGGCAAATACTAAAAGTTATAAAGACCATCCTTTATCATATATGGACAGGTAACTGAATATTTTTCGTCAAGGTTCTGATATATGCATAAGAACTTCTTGAAGGAAATGTTAAGGCGTGATCTTAAAAATCCTTCTTTTTTAAAAGAACTCGGGTTAATTGTGGTTTAATTTTTTTAGCAGAAATCATGTATATATCGGCATTATAAATGATTGTCTGCAATTTTAACCCGATGTAGATGGTTATAAAATGATAAAAAGGTTTATATTTTTTGTTTCAGGAACAATTAAACTACAAAGAAGTCATCACGACAGGGTAATTTTTCCAATTTTATGGAATACAGAATTTGACAAAATTCGTAAACTGTTCGAGTTATTGTTGATAAAAATGATATCGTGTTAAAATTTTACCACTAAAATTGTTTTCAGTATTTTCTTGCATCATGAGTAAGTCATGAGAAATAAATGAAGAAAACAGTTCTGGCCTCAGTCATTTTGGCAGTTTAATTGTTTTACTTGAAGATTTTGCCGATAAAATTAACTTTCAAGGTCATAAGACTCAAACATATACCTGGAAATCATTTAATGTGCTGCCACTGGATTCCTTGAGTGGTCAACTGCATCATCAACAGTTCGAAATCAGAAATTTAGGGACAAAAATGTCTAGCTCTTCTCTTTTACAATAAAACCAATTTCATTTTTGTTTTACTCCATAGTGTTAGCAAGGTTACTATAAGCTGGTAAAACCTCTTTTAATTAGCTGAAGGGGTCGTAGGTAATACGAAATTATGGAACGATTTTGTATTTTCTATAATTTACAGAACATAAATATCAAAGAGTTGAGATAATGTATAAGCAATTAGAGAATGGTGTGTATACAAAATTATACAAATATTATCAATGTATTTTACTGCAAGACGATTTATATGTTCAGTTAAGTAAAATCTGTAGTTTCATAGAAAACTAAGTTTTAAATTGATTAACCTCTACAAATGACCGAAGCAGCCATTTAAAAACTTTATGACGTATGATTAAATAACGTATTGCAGACTGTACATGTACAGAATATTGTTCTCTTTCAGGACATTTTTACTGACTGTAGAGACGACAAAGACTTTCAAACCTCGATGACGACGCTTGAAGCCTATTGGGAAATTCCATTATCAACTGCAAAAATAGTTACAAAAACATATTATGGTATTGAGAGGAAATCTGCTGTAGGAGGTAATTTTATTATTAACGATCAAGAATAACCTCGGTCAACTCGTAGAACATATAAATATGGTATAGCCATGAAAGGAAGCCGTTCATGCTGAATACAATAAGCTGAACCAAAGTTTTTAGCAATAACTGAATTACTTCACTTGTTTCACCTCATGTTTCTCTTTCTAAGACACATTCAGAGATATACCTTACTAAATGCTTTTGGAATTATTACTATCTACATTCATGTAAGTTGAGGAAAAAAGTGGACAGAGTTTTTTTTATAGTTATACCTACTGAAATATTTGTCCGATTTGGAGACTTTTGTTGTGCACTTCGTTGGTGTTTTGTTATTTGAAGCAAAATAAACTTCAATTGCAGATTTTTGGAGCCAGTTCCGTGATTTTGACTATATTGGAAGTCACAGGAGTATTACTGTAGGAAATCTTGATCTTCAGCCTGGACTTGCATACAGACTCAAACTAAAATTTTGTGCTGGTGAAATTTGTTTTCCTGTCATCAATAGTAACGGCGTAACAGTTGTTCCGAATAAACCAGTGACTGGCTCACTCTCAGTAGACATGCAGAGTGATAAGGTATTATGTAAATCATTTCTTGTATGACTTTCTCTGTATAGAAAGGACAAATAGAGATAACGACTTTGTTTAATATAAGTAATGGTATATTTAAGAAATAATTTATGAAGACATCGACTTGCTGGAGATTTTAACATGGGCTGGGCCGTTAAATTCGTTAATTTTATCCTGAGCGTCAGCGATTCTAATATGAATAATTCTGCATTTTTCCTATATGAGACGCCGCTGATTTGCCTATGACGTAACCGGAAGTCGTCATTGCTAACCGTGTTTAAACGTCATAAATAACGTCATGGACTAACTATGGGTTTTTATGAGAAGAAAATACTGAAATGCAGTTAATTAATTTGTAAAAGAGTATGTATTTTCCGCTTTTATATGCCTTCAAATGAGGAAATCTGAAAACAGCCATTGCACAAGTGCGAAATGTGTGTTTATCCGACAATTTAACATACAACATACCGCAAAGCGGAAACAGCACGTCATATTAGAATAATTTTTATATCATTTGGTCATAATTATTGCATCTTGTTGTATACATATTGACAGCCACAATACACCAAATTTAATCTAGTTCTTTTCGTCTTTGATGATACATTCATAATGTTAAAGTTTGCCTGTTTTTGTTTAAATCGCTTAATTGTGTGCTTAGTAGACCTCTCTGATAAGTTTCTAAAAATGAAAACATTTGTAGTTAAGTCGTTAATTGTTTATGTTATCATCACACTCTTTTTGAATCTGAAGAGTGACCTCTAACTGTTTGTGTGCTTCTTGAATCAATTTGATTTTTTTTTCATTTCAGTTAATAGTAACTTGTGCAAGAATGTTTGACCCTGACCTCGAAGATAAAAAGGAAGCTTTAGAAGCTGTCGCTACTTATGAATGGACTATCACAGATGGTACCATGTATAGTGGATTATATTCCAAATGGAGGAAAGTTCATAATATAAACATAGTGAACCACACTGATGTAAGCTGGAACTTTAATCATACTAGTGCTAGTAATACATTCACATGTAAGGGCGATTTTACATGAATAAAGTGATAAAGGAAGCTTGAAAAACACAGATTCCGAAGAATATGAAAGAAAATATCTAAAGAAAAACAACATGATATTTAATATGAATTTTTCAAAATCTGAATGTGTTTTACAAAACAGCAAATGTCTTTTTCATTTCAAATACTCACAAGAGTTTGATTGACTTAGTAATTAGTTTTAGCAAAATCATTTAAGAAATTCCAAATAAGCTTTTCTTCCTTTACAGTTTAGCTTCGAAATCCCATTGACCGGTGAGATAGATATGAATAAATGCAAAAGATTATGGGTCAAAGGCATCAACCAGGCTGGAGTTCCCTCAGACGTATCAGTAGATATGAAAACTTGCAATGTCAAAGATGGTCCAAGCCAAATCGCCTCCAAGATAGTTATAGATGCCCTTGGCAACAGAGATCCTAACGGAGGTAATCTGTTTGGCATTAAGGTCATGAATTAAATTCCCCTAAAAAGTTATGAAACTACGGAGTTATCTCTGTCCGTAGATGGTTTGGCTTTGTATTTCGGTCATTTTGGCATTTTTGTTAACAGTTACGATTTTGGTCTCTAGCATGGCTAACGATTAATCAATTTACGAAATGTGCACATCAGATGCTTCGAAATCAGTATAAAATATATCACAATTTGTTTTAAGAAGATTGATAAAAAAGTGAAGTATATATTTTAAGCTGGATTTTTACTTGCCAGTACCAGCGCAAATATAAAAATGACTAGGGTACATTGAGTACATTTGTGTTATACACGAGTTGTTCAGAACATGCAATACATGAAACCGATACAAATACAACGATATATTTTTCAGATGTAAATAAAATGAGTCGTATTCACTATGTAAAAAGAATAACTTCTTATATTTAAACTATTAATATTGTACGTGATATCGATGGTGCCTAATCTTGTGTTAATTGTTTGTTAACTATTATTTTAAGACGTATTTTCATTAATGCATAAACTCAATATCTGCAGCTCATATTTTACATTCTATTTTATATTACCACTTCCAAGCCAAGGCGTTAAACCATGCATTATTTTAAAATAATAAAGTAACAGAAATTTATCATTATTATCATTGCAGATAGAGAAAAAGGCATGGAGATATCTCTCAAGTCATATACTGCATGGGACCTACCTGATGTAGATTACACTCCTTATAATAACATCATATCTGCAGTCTGGCCTGAACTTCGTCATAAGAATTATACTTGGGGAGTGATCGAAGCAGAAGTAAACAATGCAGATAGATATTACAAATCCTTTACTGATATCACTGTACCTGATCCGTGTTCTCATCCAGACGTTTTATCGTGTGGAACCACAGGTATGAATGCTTGTTGTGGAGTTGCTTTGATTCTTTATTCATTGTTCCTGGAACATTTTCAAATATACTTATTTCAGTTGTTTTATTGTTCATTGTCCAACCTCCATCATAACATTTGCTGTCAATCCTTTTGAAGTCTTGATTTGCTTCT
Source organism: Botula fusca (assembly GCA_028566455.1). Classification (NCBI taxonomy): domain Eukaryota; kingdom Metazoa; phylum Mollusca; class Bivalvia; order Mytilida; family Modiolidae; genus Botula; species Botula fusca. Next base: position 3,796 of record JAOXYH010252972.1, on the reverse strand, counting down.
GACGTAGCAGGGTAACCGATGGGCATTGTTGAAAGTTACATGACCTTATTTGATTGGTTGTGTGATTAACTTCACAAATATTTTACAATGCTATTGCAAAGTTCTGATTTTTATCTTTTAAAATCCCATTCGATACTACAATAATCAATCAAAACTGAGGACAGCAAATCAAAAATTTTACCCGCAAGTTTCACAAGATTTGGTAGTTGCGAGTACCAGGCTTTTTATATGGAACGCTGCCAAGCAGGGATATTGATCGATGTTATGGGGATCGTATACAAATATTCATCTCGTAGAAGACTGAAATATGTGGTTCATCTGTGTCTCAGTAATCCATGAAGATATATATCCCACAAATAGTAATGAATCCACAGTGCATTCATGTTAAAGTATGAATGTAGTTTATGTTCTGATGTTAGACTACTAATGAAATTCAGAGATAACTGTATTGTATTTTAAGGTTTGTGGACGTAATCGTAGTTTTTACTGTGGAAAACGGATGTTTGTGACAGTAAAATGAAGATTTATGACCGTGAAGCTAAAAATCCAGTAGAGGTATCTTCATTCTAATGCGACCATAAACGATATTGTCCACAAACATTGTTTTAGCCAAATTACAGCAAAGACTTAAAATTCTACGAAAATATTTGGACGTTTTTTGCCAAAAAACAATGTGACGTCACCGGTGAAGTTTAAGTTTCAAATGTAGAGATGAACGTTTTTAGGATTCGTGTACCTTCAGATTCGATTCGAATATAATTGGACAAAAAAGTTTTTGCTGCAGATAGTTAATTTATTTTGTTCCTTAGTTCGGTACTTAAATTGAGCATTTTACGCAGTTTGTAATTCAATTAAATCCGTCAATACAAATAAATGGCATTAGAATGCTCGATTATTCCACATTTCAAACAGTTCTTTTATGAAATGTTTTTTGTTAATTTCCCATTTTATTTAAAATCACCACGAATATTCGAAGTTAATTTGAAGATAGTCACATTTGGAAGAGTGGTTGATTTTTTTTGTTTATAGTAAAGCATGATATATATAAGGGTAAAACAGTTTCAGAATTTTTGTGGGGTGAAAAGATTGCACCTGCCTGAGGTTATGACCTGTACACTTCTCAAAATATTTACATTGCAGACAAAGAATATGTTAATGCAGTATTCAACGAGTCAAATCGTTTGCAACATGGAAAACGATACGTTGTATGTGTACATGCTGAAAAAACGGTATTTAAATATGAGAAATGGAATGAGACGCTAGAAGAAGTAAACAGCTGTAGTGATGGTGTAACTCTTGACTTGACACCTCCTTCTCCTGGAAATGTATTCGTTGGCAATAGTCTGAATGCAGATTTTCAGGTATGAGACAGTTTAAGTAGTCTTGCTCCAGAGAAACTTATGGAAATTTACAGTGTGACATAAATTTTCTATGGCATTTGATGCGTAAGATGCACATTTCAGCATACCATATCTTTTTGGGCTACAATTAAGAGAGCCAAAATCAAAACCAAATGAGTTAAAGACCAGAACTTACTACATTTTGTACCAAGACAATATAAGCAACAACGATGTTAGTACAGGGCGTGCATGGAGGAGATATTCCTTAGTTACTAAATTTGATTATGAATTATTACTTTTTACAAATTAAGTAAAAAAGTAATATAAAGAGGACAAGGATAACAAAGCTTTATTGAAACAGATTTATACCAAAATTGATGAACTGTTCTGACAATAAATCTTTCAATATCTCTCAATTATTTTATACAGACGTCCTTGTCAGATATGTATGTAAGCTGGGATTCCTTTATTGATGTAGAAGCACATGGAATGTCGATGCATTCGACTGGAATTGCAAATTATTATGTTTCTGTTGGTAATATATTTATTACGTATATCTGTAGTTTTTCAAGTTTAAGTAATCCTTGATGGGTATTAACAGTAACAATAAAAGTGGCAACTCTATTTCGAACTACAGATTCGATTGCATCAATAACGTCAAGGCCGATAATGAATATATAACGTCGAAAAGAAAATGACTTGTATGCGCTAAATTAATGAATCAACGTTTTATTATATAACGTCTTATTCTGCACAGGGAGATTTTAAAATCCGACAGAACAATGTTTTGACATCACAAATGATACATGGTGGTCTAAAAGTGTAGATTCTGAGTAATGCTGTTTTTTATCTATACACTTTCGACTCCTAATTATTATCTCACCTGGCTAAAGGCTAGGGTGAGCTTTTGCAATCGCTAGTCGTTAGCTTTTCACATTTTAATCAACTCCTCTGAAACCACTGGACCAATTTGAATGAACTTATCAGGAATGGTCATCGAATAGTCCCCTTTCAGAATTTTGTCCGTGGTCTGGATCGGATATTCAATATGGCTGTCAGTTCCAATAATGTGTTCTGATTGGATGAAATTTCAAACATCTTCTTGTTAGAAACTATAAAGCAGATGAAACTTATTATGGCATGATTGATCTTAGGATGGTTCTCTACAAAAATTGTGTTTGGTGCCGATTCAAGATGCAAGAAGGCCGCCATCAGCGGACATAGTTTAATTAAGGACCCTATGGACAAAATGAAAAAAATATCCTTCTTCCCAGAACTAAGTAAGCCAATTTAAAGGATAAGTTGCATGAATGGACCGTTGATGGTACACTTTCAGAATTATGTCTGTTGACCCCAACCTCCATCTAAAATGGCCGCCACGAGCAGAGATAGTTGAACATAGGACCCTATGGAAAAAGTAAAAAAAAAAACTTCTTCTCAGAACCAAGCAAGCCAATTTAAAGGAAAAGTGGCATGGGTAGACCTTGGGAGGTACACTTTCAAAAATTGTGTCCGTTGACCCTCACCTCTGTTTTAGAAGGCTGCCATCAATGCAGAGAGTTTTACATAGGACCCTATAGGAAAACAAGAAAAATTCTTCTCAGGACCAAGCAAGTCAATTTAAAGGAAAAGTGGCATGAATGGACCTTAGGTGGTACACTTTCAAAACTGTGTCCGTTGACCCCAACCTCTAAGATGGTCGCCATCAGCGTAGATAGTTTAACATTGGACCCTATGGGAAAATGAGAAGACATCTTCTCAGGACCAAGCGAGCTAATTTAAAGAGAAGTGGCATGGATGGACCTAAGGTGGTACACTTTCAAAATTGTGTCCGTTGACCCCGGACTCTATACAAGATGGCCGCCATCAGTGGACATAATTTAACATATCACCTATGCAAAAATAAGAAAAATTCTTCTTTTCTGAACCAAGGAAGTCAATTTAAAGGAAAAGTTGCATGGATGGTCTTTGGATGATACATTTTCAAAATTTTGTACGTAGACCCCAACCGGTGTCTAAGATGGCCGCCATCAGCGGACTTAGTTTAACATAGGACCCTATGGGAAAAATAATATGGTTCATATCTCGCGAACAATAACAGATAGAGATAAAATTATAAAAGCAAAAATGATCAGCAAGTCTATAACAGATAGAGATAAACTATAAAAGCAAACACGGTCAGCAAGTCGAGGTGTGCAAGTCTCCAAAACACGAAAATTGTCGGAGACTTCTTTTACAAGTTATTGCCAACCAAGTACAGGCCCTTTGAGAGGCTCTTGTCAAATTGATCTTATTATACCCCCGCTTGAAAAGCGGGGCGGTATATAGTGATGGGGGTGTCCGTCTGTCCGTCCGTCCGTTCATCCGTTCGTACGTCCACACTTTTGTATCCGCAACTCCTCCTAAACTGCTGGATGAAATTTCATGAAACTTTCATGGAATCTTAGTCTCATCAA